>VUQP01021249.1:0-12124 GCA_015108555.1 Coptodon rendalli
AGTCGAATTTTACCCACAGGTATCCCTGAGGCAGGTGTAGGCGGGTTTAGGCAGATGTAGGCGGGTCTAGGCAGGTGTAGGCAGATGTAGGCAGATTTAGGCAGATGTAGGCGGGTGTAGGCAGATGTAGGCGGGTGTAGGCAGATGTAGGCGGGTGTAGGCAGGTGTAGGCAGATGTAGGCGGGTGTAGGCAGATGTAGGCGGGTGTAGGCAGGTGTAGGCAGATGTAGGCAGATGTAGGCGGGTGTAGGCAGATGTAGGCGGGTGTAGGCAGGTGTAGGCAGATGTAGGCAGGTGTAGGCAGATGTAGGCGGTACTTTGAGGCCTTTATTTTCACTGGGATTGTCTCAGGAGTGAACGGCACATCACGCTGGGAAACGTGTGTGAACCTACATTAAGAGCAGCTGCAGTCGGGTAAAGATGGCCGCCTGCTCTGAGGTGGGGGTGGGGTTAATGGTGGCTTTAGTGAGCAGGGTTAGAGGTTAAAGGTCAGAGTATCTCTCCTGGTTGGAGTTAAATCTGTCTCGTTCACCCTCGCAGGCGACCGACCTGTCAGTGGATGAGTCCAGTCTGACGGGGGAGACCACGCCCTGCGCCAAGTCCACCGCCCACCAGCCGGCATCCACCAACGGAGACATCGCCTCCCGCTGCAACATCGCCTTCATGGGGACACTGGTGCGCTGCGGCAAAGCTAAGGTAGCAGCTCACTCTTCTTCTTCTGCTCCACAGACGGTGAAGTTACAGGAAATAAGTGTGCACTGAGATTCTGGTGAGAGGAAGTGATGACGTGTCCTCCATCTTCATATCGACGGTTCAGTGATCACAGACGGCGTGTAGGACGCCGCCATGGTTGTAGAAAACTCTGTAAACATCATCTTAGTGGCTGCCGGCAGAATGATTAGAGATTAGATGAAACTTTATTAATCCCTCGGGTGGGAGGGTTCCCGGTAGCACAGCAGCGACAGACGTTACAGAATGTGAGCAGAAATATACCATATATATATATATAATATACACACATATAACTACAGAGCAAAAAGGGATACATAGGAATAAGAATACAGGGGAATTGCACATTTCAAGTATGTGAGTCTATTGCAGCGTGGAGAGCTGACACAGATACCTGCTTATCACTAACATCCAATCAAAACCCTCGAATTTCTCAATTCAATTCAATTCAATTGTATTTATATAGCGCCAAATCACAACAAAAGTCGCCTCAAGGCGCTTTATATTGTACAGTAGATCGCACAATAATAAACAGCTCAGACTTCAGTGACCTCACAGCAGGCATGTTATTGGTCACATGATGTCACTAAAAAGGCTCCGACATCACAAACACGGTCCAGAGGTCCAGCTCAGGTGAAGCCAGCAGCTACGGCCACCTGTGTCACCATCTACCTGTCAAATTGGCCACGCCCCTAATAATGCAAACATAAGCATGAATGCAGTTTAAAGAGGACAGGTGTTATGATGGAGGATTCACACAGGTCTGTATCAGGCTGTAAGCCTGACTCACTGCTGCCTCAGCTGGACACCAGAGGAACTGCAGCTGTTGCTATTGAAGCTGCAGCTGATGTTTAAACGACGCTTAGACAGTATGAACAAGACGCCCGTGGGCGGCGTTTTACCTGCTCAAAGGTGTTCTGATGTTCTTCAGGGCATCGTCATTGGAACTGGAGAGAGCTCTGAGTTCGGGGAGGTGTTCAAGATGATGCAAGCAGAGGAGGTGAGGTCTCCCACATGAAATCTAAATATATAATTCAATACAAATATCACAGAGTTCCAGCCAGAGGTGCAGTGTTCATCCAAACATCTGTTTCCTGTTTGCTTTGTCAGGCTCCTAAAACTCCTCTGCAGAAGAGCATGGACCTGCTGGGGAAGCAGCTGTCGCTTTATTCCTTCTGCATCATCGGTGAGTTTATGATGATCGTGTGATTACGAGGAGACGCTGTGGGTAAGGGGCTGTGTGTGCGGGGAGCTGCCCCGCTGCTGCGTCCTGCTCCTCCGTCACAGACCCTGCACATCTGTCCCGTCGCCATGGCGTCTGCACGCCGCGCTCAGTCTGTCTCTGATGTGTTTCAGGCGTCATCATGCTGGTGGGCTGGCTGCAGGGCAAGAGGATCCTGGACATGTTCACCATCGGTGTCAGGTGACCCTGAGTGATGCTTCTGTTTGGTTATTGGTTGAACCGAGGCAGCTGCTTCCTCTTCTGTGTTTATCAGATTATAGCTGAGTGCGGCGATGTGATAGCAGCAGGTTTGTGACGCTGGTTTCATGATGCGACCAGGAGAGAATAAAGAGTGAACTCCACTCCACAAGTTGGGAAGCTGACCGTGAACACTGAAAGCAAACGGAAACACAAATGTTTTCTGGGTTTGTCTGCGTGTTTTCTCAGTGAGGATGTGAATCATAAACAAGTCTGACTGTCTCCTTCTCTCCTCCTTCAGTCTGGCCGTGGCTGCCATCCCAGAGGGCTTACCCATCGTGGTGACGGTGACGCTGGCGCTCGGCGTGATGCGGATGGTACAGAAAAGAGCGATCGTCAAGAAGCTTCCCATCGTGGAAACTCTGGGTACGTCGTGATGTGACGGAAACGGTCATGCACAGAGTAGTTCGACCTTCTGTGAGCTGCACGATGGTGACGTTTGTGCCGTTTTCCCCGTCAGGCTGCTGTAATGTGATCTGCTCGGACAAAACGGGAACGCTGACCAAGAACGAGATGACGGTCACTCAGCTGTTCACGTCAGACGGACAGCACGCTGAGGTCAGACTCCCACGCCGTTTCCTGTCACACTTTGAAACCTCCACAGCGTGATCACAGGGTCAGCTTTTAAATCATCAGGCTACCAAACACAGCTGGGGTCCATATTGGTTCAGATGTGTTGGTGCTGGCGGGTGGTTGATCATGTGATCAGGGTGAAGCTCGTGTTCTGCACAGGACTCAAGTTCAGGCTCCAGTTTCCGTCTGCTCGCTTGGAGTTTATGGGCTCAGCGGCGTCGATCAGTTTGCTGGTCTCGGATCAGTGGACACGTCGTTATCCTGGGATATTTAAGGGTGTTTGGGAATTTCCCCGACTAGTCTGTGGACTTTGAGGAGGCTTTGAAACGCATTTCCAGGGCGTCCTGTGGGTGGCGCTGCAGGAACCTGGAGTATCGGTGAGACTGTAGATGTTTGTTAAGTGTTGGGGCCCTGGCGTTCACCCAGAGTTGTCAGACCACCCCACAGTCTCTCGGCCGACCTGATGGAGGCATCTGCAGCTTCTCAGACAGTCGATGAGTTGTACTGAAGCTGCCGGCCTCCTAAATCTACACCAGGTGTCTATTTTTCATAGGTGTCTGTTATTTTAATCTGAGAGACAGTGAGCATGAAACCGTGCAAATGTCCCAGTTTGACCCAAACGGCTGATTTTCACCTTCTAAAAGGTCAAAAAGGAGGAGAGGAGATCACGTGAGTCTCAACCCAACAAGCCAAGTTTAAGATCACATGAACAAAGCAGTCACTGTAACTTGTTATAAGGCTGATGCTCTTATTTTGAAAGCTGAGCCCTCTTCCTCCTCGTCGGTTTGCAGCGGCTTCTTCTGAAGCCTGATCGCTGCTGTAATGCAGAGTCTGCAGAGGGCTCACTGACCCAGTTAATCCATGAGGAAATCCCAGCTGTCATACTGGGAGAACTGGGTCAGGGCAGGTTCTGCTCACTGCAGGGAGGTCAGAGGTCATGGGAAGGTGCTGAAGGCCTGCAGGGTCACTGGCCTCACCTGTCAGGGGGGCTGAAGCTGTGTTTGAGTGATACTTTATGAGGGCGAAGGCTCAGTCACGGCTGTGTGTGTCTGTGACTGAAGCAAACATTGACGTCCCGCTCTTTGTTTCGTTCGGGCCTCGCTGGGCGAACCGCCCGGGCTTCTGCAGCGACTCCATCAGCAGAGCGACGTCGACACGTTGGCTCCAGCCCGTTCACAGGACAGTCCACGAAAGCGCACGCTGACCTTCTGGTCCTGCCTCCAGTGTCTCGAGGTCACAGGACTTTGTTATCTTAACCTCGATGTTGTCTTGCAGGTCACCGGCGTCGGCTATAACGGGCAGGGGGAAGTTCTGCTGAACGGAGAGGTGATCCACGGCTTCTCGTGTCAGTCCATCAGCAAAATCGTGGAGGTGAGGTCATTTGTGTCTCGGCTCAGATCTTCCCGGTACACTGAACTCTGAACCCGGGTTTACTGAGCGTGTGTGTGCTGACAGGTCGGCTGTGTGTGCAACGACTCCATCATCAGGAATCACAACCTGCTGGGACGGCCCACAGAGGGAGCGCTCATCGCCCTCGCCATGAAGGTAAAGCGCCACGCTCTGAGCACGTCGTCAGAGTCTTGAAATCAGATCAGTTGGGCTCATTTTTTATTCTGACAGCAGGAAAGCAGCTTTGCATGAATCACAGTTTGAAACGATCCTTCTTTGTCTCACACTGCACTGAAACCAGCTGTTTTAGCTCCTCCCCCTTTTCCCCTCTGACTGTTTGAAGTGTGAAAACAGTTAAAAGTAGCAGGAGGTGGAGAACCTGAGCTCTGATGATAAAACCAGATGAGCTCGATAAAAACATGAATATGAGCGATGAGTGTTTGTGTGATGAGCTGTGCTCCTCTCCGTGTCCTGCAGGTGGGGCTGGAGGGTCTGCAGCACGAGTACGTGCGGGTGGAGGAGCATCCGTTCACCTCGGAGAAGAAGTGGATGGCCGTGCGCTGCGTTCACCGCACGCAGCAGGTCTGTGATGAAGAGCTGCTCACATTAACCCTTTATCCTCGCGTCGATGCTCCGATGTCATTAGAGGACAAACGATTTCACGGCGTGGCAGCAGAAACATGGAGTCGTTGTTCATACATGTTCTGTGATGTTCCAGCAGATCATTAGATGTTTGTCATGGTGTTACTGTTGTGCCTCTATTCTGAGCCCACAGAAATCATTGCTGCAAGTACAAATGTTGCATTTTGAGGAGAAAATTACTTTGAAAACTCCGTGTTTGCTAATATCCACACACAGTAACAGCCGCTCTGTGAGCTCACAGACGTCTGCAGACCTGCTCTCAACATCTCTGCTGCCTGCACGCTCAACTCTCTGTACAGCGTTACAAATGTGCCACAAAACCAACCAATCACAGATTTAGTTGCAAAAATTCTGATCAGCTCTCTAATCAGCTCGCCAGCTACTAGCTAAATCCAGCAGTGGTTTGGTTTAAGCTAGACTAAAACCAACAATGGTCTTAAAAAAGTAAATTTAGCTACACTCTGGACCGTGTTTGCAGCAGGTAGCGAGCTGACGCCGAGTTACTGCCACTCAGATGTGAGCGTTCGTGGACGAAGACTCAAACATTCCTCAGGTTTCTCTCACGAGTGTTTCCTGTGGATTTGTCACCAAGGGAGAAACTGAACAGCAGCATTAAAGCTGAAATCCTAAAAGTCAAAGTTTAATATTGTGTTCTGCATCATCAGCATCTCTGACGTGTCTTTGCTCTTCCTGCTGCCGTCTCCAGGATAAAGCTGGAGTTTACTTCATGAAGGGCGCGTACGAGCAGGTGATTCGCTTCTGCAGCTCCTACAACAGCAGAGGCAGCGCGCTCCCCCTGAACCACCAGCAGGTGGAGCTGTACCAGCAGCAGATCAGCTACATGGGCTCAGGCGGGCTCAGAGGTGAGAGCGACACCTACAGGCGGACCTGGGGATGCCCTGAAAACACACTCACTGTGTGTGTATGTGTGTTTCAGTGCTGGCGTTCGCGTCGGGCTCTGAGATGGGGAAGCTGACCTTCCTGGGTTTGGTGGGTATCATCGACCCTCCAAGGTCGGGGGTCAAAGAGGCCGTGGGCACGCTCATCAGCTCCGGAGTCGCCATCAAGATGATCACCGGAGACTCCCAGGAGACGGCCATGTCTATAGGTCAGCTGATTCACACGCGCTTACGCAAATGTATAAAGTTAAACAGAAGTAATCCTTAGAGTGTTTTTCTGTGGTGGGACGTGTTTCCTGTTTTACATCACAGCTGATCGGGGCTTTGACCTCTGGTTTAAGTTCCCAGTCCTCGAGGTTCCTGATTAAAAACGCCTCCATCGGGAGGATTTTTCACATGTAACGCCACAATTTTCCTCCTGCTGTCCTCAGCTCCTCCATCTGAACAACAGAAGAGAAAAATGAAAAGAAAGACACAGACATTGTTTAGTTACAATGATCAGGCTGATGATTGAGTTTAATCATCAGCCTGATCGCTCTCTGAATTCCAGATTAAAAGCCCCTGTTTATTAATAGGGCTTTTATTGTGAAACAGCCAGAAGAAGAGCAGGATCATCATTCACTCATTAAACTCATTAAATGGAGACAGAGAACAAACCCTGAGCTGTTAATCAGCAGTCAGTCAGTCAGTGGCTCTCGGGGAAAACGTTCACCACGAGGTGGCAGCGTTTCACCAGCCAGCACACGCTCGCTGACATGAGCTCTGGCTGAACCCACTCCAGTTTGAATAATGCTGGGATGGGTCGAGTGGGAGTCACTGCGCCACCTTGTGGTTCACAGTGGAGTTACATGAACGTACAGAGCAGTCAGTGGATGTTTGTGTGTCTGCAGCCAGTCGCATCGGCCTCTTCTCTAAAGGAGGGCAGTGTTTGTCTGGGGAGGAGGTGGATCAGCTGGACCTGCAGCAGCTGTCGCAGATCGTCTCCAGAGTGAGCACACACGCACGCACACACACAGCAAGTCATGTTTCAGAGCGGTGTTGCTGTCACTGACGGCGTTCCTGGATCCGCCCTCTGTCCACAGATTTCCGTGTTCTATCGCGCCAGCCCGCGACACAAGCTGAAGATCGTCAAGGTGAGCAGACAGGAAGTCCAGTTCATGAAGCAGGAAAAGTTAAATAAACGTGATCTATTTAAGGCACGAACAGCTTTCTAGAACAAAGCGTTGTTAAAGCCCCGCCCCTCTCCTCAGTCCCTGCAGAACAACGGCGCCGTGGTGGCCATGACAGGTGACGGGGTGAATGACGCCGTGGCTCTGAAGGCCGCTGACATCGGTGTTGCGATGGGCCAGACGGGCACCGACGTCTGCAAGGAGGCGGCCGACATGATCCTGGTGGACGACGACTTCCAGACCATCATGTGAGTCGGGCGCCGCGGCGACGAGCCCAGACTCGCTGCCTTTGTCTTTGCGTGGAGTAACACACATAACACTGACTGTAACCGTAGCAGCTCACTTCCATCAGGGCGACGTTGCTATGATTAGTTACGATTCACTCCCGGGCGCTTCGTTAACCCTTCCTTCATTAGGCCTTCTTTCATCCACCCTCTGGTGTTAACTTTGACCGCTACGCCTTTCGGGAGTTGTTCTTTCGGCACAGTCATGCGCTTAAAAATCACCATTGGTGGAAGTTTTTGTCCGGATGGCGTGCATGCCAGAACGCAGGTGAAGTGCGTCCTCTCGTGGCCTGTTGTTTTCAACAACACGGATGATGCACCTGTCTTGTTAACGGTCCTGGTCAGAGGCAGATCAAACGTTAAAGGTACTTCATCATATTGATTATGTCGTCTGGTCCGAAGGAGTTTTCTTGTATCTTTGTTTCAACGAATTTGTGGAAGTTTTCAACTTTTTCCTGATAGTCAGGGAGAAGTTGCTGACAGTGGTCCGTGCCCTGATGGACAGGTTTTTACGTCTCATAAATCTGAAACACCATGACGGCCCAGCTGTGAAATCTTCAATATTCATTTCGCGGGCGATTGTTTTGGCTTTCAGTCGGATTTGTACAGTGGATACACCTCAGCCAGCTTCTCTCTGGGTGTTCACCCAGTCCTCCAGGACATTTTCAAGTTCAGGCCACCTGCTTTTATGTCCTCTGAAAGCTTTTCTCGACTTTGGGCATTGCATGAGCTCTTCCCGCTGCCGCCTCCAACGTCTCACCATAGATTCATTGACGCTAAGCTTGCGTGCAGCAGCGCGGTTTCCCTGCTGGATAGCAAGATCGACGGCCTTCAAGTTAAAACTTGCATCATTCGAACTTCTTCGTGTGGTTTCCATGATGACGGGGCGAGGATTTGAAAATAATTACCAGCTGGTAATTTGTCATGCATGTTCTATCTGCTAAAGAAAAAGTAGCGTATTCTTCTTTGCATTGATTTTTCATCTATCTTGTTTTTGATTCTAATTCTGGTTAGAGCGCCCCTAGTGGTGGAAGAAAAATCCACAGAATAGCCGCACCTTTGTATAAGCCTCATGGTTCAAAACCTAGGAAAAAAGTAGTGGCTTATAGTCCAGAAAATACGGTAGTTTAGTGAAACAGTTTGTTCCTGCGATTGGAGCGTTTGTGGTTCAAAGGTCAGCATCTGTTTCCTGTCTGCAGGTCGGCCATCGAGGAGGGAAAAGGAATTTACAACAACATCAAAAACTTTGTTCGCTTCCAGCTGAGCACGTGAGTACAAACCGCCGTCAGTCACACTTCCTGTCTCTGAATTCAGTTTTTGAGCCCTCCGTCTCCCCCTGCTGGTCACCAGGAGCATTGCGGCACTCACCCTCATCTCCTTGGCGACGCTGATGAACTTCCCCAACCCGCTGAACGCCATGCAGATCCTGTGGATCAACATCATCATGGACGGACCGCCGGCTCAGAGGTGAGCGAGCGAATGAATGTTTCACTGGTTTGACTTTGACCTTTGACCTCAGTTGACACGGTTATTTTAGAAGAGACTGATATTTATCTGGGATGCTTCAGGCAGCTGGTCGAGCTCTGAAATGAAAACTGACGACATGTTTGGTTTGTGGTGGTCGAAGTCTGCAGCGCCCCCTGCTGTGTGCACACCTGCACGCACACCTGTGTGAATGTTCCAGATGTTTGATGTGATTACACACGTTATAATTTTCACGTGTCTGTGCCGACCCCTCCTTTTGAACCAGGTTGGGGTAAATCCTGTTTGTGTGTGTTCTCTTGTTAGTTTGGGGGTGGAGCCTGTGGACCGCGACGTCATCAGGAAACCTCCTCGCAATGTCAGAGACAGCATCATCACCCGCAGCCTGATCGTCAAAGTGCTCGTGTCGGCGTTCATCATCGTCTGCGGGACGCTCTTCGTCTTCTGGAGAGAGGTGGGTGGCCGTTTCTGACCTCAGGTTTTCCTGATGCTGATGTCACCGGGCGCCGACCTCGGAGTGCGATCAGCATCGCCGTCTCCAGCTGACTCGCTCTCTGTATTCATTTGCAGTTGCAGGACAACGTGATCACTCCTCGAGACACCACCATGACCTTCACCTGCTTCGTCTTCTTCGACATGTTCAACGCTCTGAGCTCCAGATCGCAGGTGAGCGCGCACGTTTAATCTGACGTAACCTCGGCGTCGGATTAAAGAGCATGTGACCTCAGCTGTGCCCGTCTCTGCTCCTCAGACCCGGATGGTCCACGAGATGGGGCTGTGCAGCAACCGCGCGTTCTGTTTCGCCGTCCTGGCCTCCATCATGGGGCAGCTGCTCGTCATCTACTTCCCTCCTCTACAGAGCGTCTTCCAGACGGAGAGTCTCAGCGTCTTCGGTAAGTCCTCGTGTGTCCTCCTGCAGGAGCTCAGGTCTTATTTGGTCTTCCTGTTTTTATTTTACTTTTTGAACAAATCACAAAATGAAAAATATTTTTTTTGCTCGAGTTCCTGGAATATTTTTTTCTAGTTTTCGAGCCAGCAGAGGTGGTTCGGGCGTCTGACATGGATGCCTCCTGGGCGCCGTTTTCCGGGCATGTCCCACTGGGAGGAGGCCCCGGGGCAGACCCAGGACACGCTGGAGAGATTATATCTCTCGGCTGGCCTGGGAACGCCCTGACGTTCCCCCGGATAAGCTGGAGGAGGTGGCTGGGGAGAGGGAGGTCTGGGCTTCTCTGCCTGGGCTGACTGTTTCCTGCTCTTTGTCTTTCTGCAGACCTCGTCTTCCTCGTGTCCCTCACCTCCTCCGTCTGCGCCGTGTCTGAGGTCATCAAGAAGGTGGAGAGGTGGAGGGGGGTGGAGAAGAGCCCTTCCTCTGACTTCTTCCACGAGGTATGACCCCGCCCCCCTCGCTGTCCAGGCTGACGGACTCTGGTGTGTGGAGGATGAAGAGGAGGGTGGAGGTGATGGAGGATCTCTGTCCTGATGGCACTGACTTCTTTGAACCTCAAAGACTTTTTTTCTGAGATCCTCAGACGGGGACGAGACTCTGGTCAGGCACTGGAGGAGGCGCCTGGCCTCAAGGGGCGGGGTTAGCGTTCTGGACCTGCGTCGACCGGCCGCAGCCATTCGGTTAGAGCCCCTCCCTCTACGCCGCGGTCCGAGCGACTTCTTCCTGCCCCATCATTTAGGATGAAATCAGACTTCGGGGCGTCTCCGTGGCCTCTTCCTGTTCTGTTTTAGTTTAGACGGCGGTGACCACTAGTGGGCTCGCTTCTCTACACGAGGTCGACGTTGTGTTTTGCGTCCTCTGTGGGAGCGTCTGCGGTGTGACAGTACAGCACCAATCACAGATCAATCAGCGGGGGAAATCATGTTTCCATCTTTAATTTATTTTGATAACCTGACAGGTTCTGGTGTGAAATTTTATTTATGCCACAAACGGGAGCGAATCATTTCCTGGACGCTGGGAAGTTTTAGTGATGTGGGTTTAATCAAGACAGTTTTTTAAACAAAGGCTTTGACTATGAGAAAAGTCTGAGGGCTGATTTTTGTTAATAAAGTTCATATTTTAAAAATGAATCCGTGTTCAGCGTTTTTGTGTAAATGAAAGTAAACTTCACCTGAAAGTCAGGTTTGTCTGTTTGAGGTGCTTTTGAAAGCAGATCTTAATGAATCAGCGGCACGTGGCAGAGGTAATAACCCAGTGTGGCCAGAAGAGGGGGGTAATGTGCAGGAATGGGACAGCTGCACAGCAGTGAGGCAGAGTATGGAGGGCCAGGAGTGACAAAATGAATACATTTAATACGACATTAAATAATGACTTAAATGTATCATTAATGTAATAAATTTTGAATTATTTAAATAATTAAATCCCCATTCATTTCATTTAAAACGTTTAATAAATTATTTATTTATTTCACATTTATTGACTTATAGAGATATTACTTATTATTATTGTTGTGTTTAATTGTCCCACATAAATGATGAATATGCAGTAGTTGTATCCATGAGAACTGTAAAAACTTAGTAATATTTGATCATTTAAATAGTAAAGACTGTTCAGAAACAAAACTGCCAGCTGCTGTTTGTGTGATTTTTAAAAAAAGGTCAAAGCCACATCGGTGCTCATATTCATGTAAGGGTGAGAACTTTTTTAAACACATATGCAGGTGTTACATATGGTTACAATGATTCACATTCAGTAAACATACACGTTTCATATAAATATAGTCTAAAACGTATTTTTTTGTATTATGTATTTATGTATAATAAATGAATATGTAGCCCAGTAAAGCTACACAACATGGGGCGGTTCATTTACAAACACAAGTCTAACTGAAGTTTCACACTTTGTTAGAAAAAAATCAGATTGTTGCTTAAATTTACGCAAAATGTCAGAAATCTGCACCGTCATGAACAAAAAGCTCATTTTTCATGATTTGTTGGGTTCACCCTCTGGGGAGCACGACATAACCGCACACTTTTCACTACTTTGTGTTTCACCCTCACTTTTTTTTTTGCCTCGTTTGTTTGGTATCATTCTCTTCAGCTCAACCTCACGTGTCTGAATTTACACAGAGTTTTTCACTGACATGCTGTAGTAACACAACTTGTCACAGCCGAATCAGGAAAACGGACGCAAATGCAGACGGGAAACTTAAAAAAATGATAACACTTTATTTACAAGCTGTGGAGCAAAGCTTAAAGGCAATCATGTACTGTGAACTAAGAACTATGAAGTAATGAGAAGCACAACTAAAAACTGTGAAGCAGTGAAAGTAGAAACTTCGTGACGTGGGGCAAAGAGGTAGACACTCTGATGGGTTGGACGGGACGACTCGGGGTCACGGTAATGAGAGGAGTCACAGGTTCCAGGGTAGCTCAGGTAAGTAAGAACCGTGACACCAAAGTATCGAACCGAACTGAACCGTGAATTTTGTGTATCGTTGCACCCCTAATAGTTAGGGCTGGACCAGGTGA
>VUQP01021250.1:4987-22714 GCA_015108555.1 Coptodon rendalli
CGGCCCACAGGATGGCTTTACAGTAAAGTCATTAACTACCCTGAATTTTCAATAGAATGTATTGTTAAGCCTTTTGTGATAATACCAGCATTGGTATACAGGAGTGAAAGTATAAAAATGTTTCTAGATTTCAACAAGAAGTCAGCAAATGAAGATTTTTTGCATTTTCACTGTGCTCTGGGAATTGTTATGACCACAGATGTCCCAGTTATTTTGAAGTAATACTATGTTCTGTTTTCTGGCACATTTTTAAGGGAGAGCGGCAAAGAGCGTTACACTTTGGTTTATGGCTTTAGTTCTTTAAAAATTCTCCTCTATCCCAACTTAAAGCTTTCAAAATGTACTTCTTTGTACTAAAGATTGTTTGATCCCCACGCTGTGTGGTTACAATCAGGGTCGTTTTGACACGTTTGGTTTCTTTCTAGGATTCTGTCGTGTGGTCTGAGGGGAAATCTCATTCAGACTCAGGAGTTGCCTTTGGTCATCAGCACGATGTGTCAGAGCTTTGCTGGTTGTTTGTTTGCCTGGGACTTCATACAAGAGAACTGGGACCGCCTCATAGAGAAGTAAGTTAGTCTCAGAGTTTCCCCTGGTAAAGCATATTGAGATAATTTCACCTGAAAATTCAACAATTTTGTCTTTTTGGCTGTAGGTTCCCCATTGGCTCCTTTGCCATCCAGACAATCATCAAATCAGTTACCTCCCAGTCCTCCACACAGGCACAACGTAATAAAGTATGTCCTTAAGTCATTTCTTATGAGAAAACATTTGTTTGACTCTCAGTGTACTTGTTTCGTGAGCTGAGCTTGTGTGTTTTGATGTCTTACAGGTGCAGGCTTTCTTCTCTGGTCTGAAGGACCGTGGCTCTCAGATGAGGAGCGTACAGGAAGCTTTGGAAACCATCAAGTTGAATCAGCGCTGGATGGACAGGAACCTGCCTACACTCCAAAAATGGCTGTAACACGGACGCTCCAACAAGTCTCCACCCCAGTAACAAGCAACTGGGCTGTTTCTTTGAGACAACGGCAGTATTTGCACTATCTTAGGACTGTGTCCTTTACCTCCCCTCATCCAGACCAGAGCACTAATCAGTGGTTGTGCTCTAGCTGGTTGGACAGGTTGTTTTAATTTTTGAGATTGGTCCTGTAAGTTGTACATGATAGCTCAGGGTGGCTCTGATTGTGTGTGTGTGTGATTGTGACAGGGCGTCGTCAGATGCAACACACACTCCTCATGTTTTATGCTGTTGACCAAACCTCTTCCGCAGTTCTCATCTAAACCTCACGCCTGAGCAGACAATCATGCTTTCACCCACACTCCTTTGGCCCAACCACCTCTCAGGCACCTTCCATCGTGAGCTATAAAACGGCCACTTTAAAACAAACTCAATAGTATGATTAATGTCATTATTACTGTGTATGTGAAGATGCAGCTGTCAGGGATTCCTCAGCAATGATGAATTTAAATTAACGTTACTTGATAGATGGGATTCTCCTTAGAGTTAAACTAACCACGTGTCTTTTTCGTTGGAAGAATATCTGCCTGTCAGCCTGTACTAATTATTCATGCGATCCCAAGTGTTTGCTATACTAGTCATGGTTGGGCTACAAGATTTTTTTGTTGATGAGTAGATGCCAGTGTGTTGTTATTGAATGAATGTACTGAAAAAACTTCCCACTGTGTACTGTAGATGATGTACAGAAAACAGTGCAGGTTTAAAATAATAGCCATTGTGTCTTAGGTGAGAGCAGGCAGTGCACACTGGAGCTAAACATTCATTTCTTCCTTCCTTTCTTTCTCCCCCAACCGTAATCCCAGCCAAGCTTTAATCAACAAGCTTTTTTTTTTTCTTTTTAAATTTGGATTACTTGCCTGCAGTGAAGTCACTTTACAGACTCACTCTTTGGCTCCATGTGCTTGTAAAGTTGTAATTATAGTGTAAATATGCTCAACCCCAAAGCATTTTCCCTTGCAGTTTTGGATGTACCGTTTTAAGCATCTTAACTTTAAACATTATAAAAATTTGCTTTCTTGTGTGTGTGTGTGCGTGTGCGTGCGTGCGTGCGTGTGTGTGTGTGTGTATAGAGTGTAAAGAGGAACTGTACACATCTACCTGATCAGGAGTCTTGGTTAAAGCGTTTTACTGCATCTCTTGATTTGAGACAACACCTGAAGGTCATTTGCTCATGAATGTTGTGTTTTTAAGGGCTAATGTGCATATTTAAGTATCCAAAGTATACAGGAGAACAATCCATGTTGATAGTTTGCTCAGTAAGCTGTTACTTGTCAGCCAAAAATAGGAATGCAGAAAGTTTAACGTTGGTCCAGTGTTAACCACCTCTGTATGTTCGCTATTTATTGTCTCGAGATAACTCCAGTTTTGCAACGAGATGTTATTTAAGTACAGCTGTACCCTCAGCCAAAGCGGTACCTATTCAGTCTATTGCTTGCCATGATTGGCAGGTGAAATGTGATCATCATTACATTCAGGAGGCCTGCATCTCCTTTTTTTGGTGGTCATAATATTGTTTGTTCCATTGATGTAAAAAAAAGACCAAAAAAAAAACCCCCACCCCCCAAAAAAACCAATGTCCAAAACAGTAGTTCAGACTGCTGTTACGAAGGCATCTGTGCACAGTTGCTGGTAATGGTGGTCTTTTTTATTTCGGAGAGTGCAACTATTCCTGTGAATAGGTGAGAACACCGGTGTACGGAGCACTGTGAACAACTGAGAGGGTACCGATTTGGTTACACTTATTCCGTTGTATCTATAATGACTTTACAGAAATATTTTGGAATCCTTGCATTTTTATTCTCCTGCCGATTTTGGCTCATTTTCCATTGTCTGTTTAGAATGGCCTTACGATCTTGTTACATCAGCCGGAGAGTTTGATTTTCATGTCTCATATTCTGTCAGAGTCCTGGCAATCATAGTATGTGATGATAGGGCTGCAGTAGAGGACCACATGTGCAGTAAACCCAGTCAGACTGTCTTTGTTTTTGATGCACATTAATGAAATGCTGTAGATGCTTTTATCATTTTGTTGCTCTTCATGTGAATAAAAATATAAATAATAAAGGGGTTTTTTCTTCCTCCAAAAGGTTTGTATAGTTTATATATACTGCTCAAAAACGTTAAAGAAACACTTAGAAAACACATCAGATCTCAGTGATTAAAAAGATATCTATGCAGATATGGACTGGGTAATGTGTTAGTAATGAAAGGATACCAAATCATTACATAAAGTCAAACAACCAAAACCAAATGATACTCAGAAGTTTTTATGACAATCGAAGGATTTCATCCTGAAACCTAATGGCAGACAGGGTGCCAGTGCCTAGCCTGCAGAGGTCTGTGCATCCCTCTGTGGATACGCCTCTTCAGACCATCACTGACAGCCGTAGTGAATTTAATTAAAGTAACTCTATGAAATAAGCTTGCACCATTGAGTCTTACGTACATGACTTAAGTAAAAGAGAATCTCACAGTTTAGGGTTATATAGGGACAGATCCAAATAGAATATAAAATCACACTAAAGCGCACTCAGTATTAAGAAAAGTATAAGATCTGTTTACAGTCAAACTTAAAGTCTGTCCGGCGACCGGGAAGGGTTTGTGGATGAACATTGATCTAATTGGTTTCTGAGTCGGTGCATGTTCTCTGATGTGCAGACGAATGGCAGTATGAAAACAGCAGGCACTAGAGCAGCCTGGAAACCTGGAAGCTTTAAACAACCGGACGTCATCAATGATACTTCTCTGCTGCACCACCAGAGGCCATCATAGCTCTGCTGTAAATGTTTCTACTGGCCCTAATTCATGCTCTTGCAGCCCGAGATTGATTGATACTGGTACTGACTATGTTTGGATGTATTCATGTAAAACCCAGATGCCCGATCCTTACAGTGGGAAGGTAAAGCAGGACTGTTTGGTTGCTTGGCTCCATGTATAAAATAACTGGTATAAATCCAGCCATTCAAACTTCAGTTGTCATTTTTTTATTTTAAATCAAGCATTCATTGAGACCTTGGTGTACCTTGTATATCGATGTACTGTGTGATACCGATTGAACTGGATAGGTCCCAAACTCGCAAATTATAGGTATTTTTTGATTTTAGGGTAGTATAATGAACACGTGAAATGGGGGTTTGTCAGTGTACCCAATTTGATAGGATTGATGTTAATCAGGTCACATGACTGTAAAATCTGCATACCTACAGTGCTTGTATGTGTTGAAGCTACTAGTGTTCCAGTTTGTTTTCTATACAGCAGTATACTCATACTCATACTCAGTGTACTCATACCACAAATGAAAAGAAGCTTAAGTGTTTTAAACAAAACAGCTATTACTGCAAAGTTTTAGATTTGAAGTATTTCTGTGTTATACAGTCATGGTTAAAAATAAAATGCAGCTTCTGTCATTTTTGTGGTTTTATATATCAGAACATAATGAAAAATGATCCATCCATTACCAGGTCTGAAAATTAGACAAATGCAACTTCAGGTGAACACATGTCACACACTGTGTCGTTATTTCCATCCATCCAACAAGCCCAAAGACACAAAAAACTAAGTGCACCCAGTTGTTTAGTGGCTTGTAAAACCATTTTTGGCAGCGATTACTTGTAGTAATTGTTTTCTGTATGACTTTGTCAGTGTCTCACATTATTGTGGAGGATTTTTGGCCCACTCTTCTACACAACGTTGCTTCATTCATTGAGGTTTGCGAGCTTTGACTGGCTCATCGTGTTGTTGTAATTGAGCTGTCAGACACATGACCAAACATTTGACTCTAGAATATTTTGTTATATTGAGGAGTTTATGGTCAACTGCACAGTGCCTGGAGAATAAGCCCAAATCATCATCCCTCCACCGCCGTGCTGATATTTAGTATGAGGTTTTTGTGCTGACACGCTGTGTTTGGTTTCACCAACATTGCTGCGGTGCATGTAGGAAAAACCTCTCCAAGTTGGTTTCCTCTATAGGAAGGAAATTGTTCCAGAAGTCTCTGTGTTTTTTCTTATGCAACTCGGTGAACCTAGGTCATGCTGTCATGTCCTTTTTTAGACAAAAGAAGCTTTGTCATGGCAACCCTTTTAAACAAGTCAGACTCGTTCAGTCTTTTTCTAATTGCACTGTCATGAACTTTAACATTTAACATACTAAGTAAGCCTGTAGAATGTGAGATGTAGTTTCTCTGAGCATCATAAGGGCTGACGTTAGGGTGAATTTGCTGGAACGCCACTGCTGGGAAGACTACAAATTGTCTTGAATGTTTTTCACTTGTGAAAAATCTTTCTTATATATATCTATATTTGGAAATGGCCTTGTAACCCTCCTCAGATTGATGGGCAGCAACAAATGTTTCACTAAGTTCGATTCTGATCTCTTTCTTGGCGTTGTGTTAACACAAATCTGAAAAAGCTTTTATAGAGGCAGCTGATTAGCTCAACCTAGCTGCTACTTCCCGATGTCTATGGAAGCACTGAGGTTGCACTTATTTGTTTCACACACTCCTTTTGCATTTTGGCTTATTAAATAATGTAAAAAATAGCACTGTAAAAATGTTGCTCATTTGAGGTTGTGTTAATCTAATTTAAGACCCAGGTGGGCCAGGTGACTTTTTTTGATGTTTTGATACATAAAGTGCAATCAAAGTATCTCATTCTGTTTACTCAACATATGCACAGATGCAGACCAAAGATGACTATCAGGTCACGTGACCACATATGTTTCATTTATTTAAAAGGTTATCTGATCTTTCAAAAGCACAGCAACCTTGTGACCTATGACGCCCAACTGAGGACAAGGAGAGGCTGACGCAGTCACCAGATCAGCGTTACACAAGTTCAATCAGCACTTCGAAACATTCGATAACTCACGAGAAAACATTAGATAAACTCTGATCTCTTGTATGATCTATGAATGCGGAAATGTGAGTGACATGTGCAACACAACGAACTGATCAGAAGTCTATTGAGCAGACACGCTCAAACTATTCCTAATTATCCAAACTTCTGTTCTTTAATATCTGCGTCTATTGGTTTTTTTCTTCTCAGTTGCTCTTTTCTGAAGAATTTGAATGAATTTGCGACTGCTACTGTTTTTATGTTTAACAAGTGAGCCTTATCCTCTCACAAATATTCTTTATTGTCATTGTATATGTACAATGAATTTGTGAGTGCTCCACAGCAACTGTGCAGGAATAAAATATAAATAGTAAGACAGAAGGAATAAATAGCAAACCACAGGAATATATACACAATAATATTAATATGTACAAAACAATAGGAATATATACAAAACAAGGGGAATATACACAAAACAATAGATTAAAAGGAAAGGGTTGCGAAGTGCTTGGAATTAGTGCGAAGAAATGACTTGATCTGAATGGACACAGAGGTGGTGCAGGTGGTGCAGGTGGTGCAGGTGCTGCTGTGCCTTCTTTACCAGGGCCATGTTGTTGCCATGATGCCATGATGAGTTCTTTCATTTTGCGGACGTTTAGCTTCAGGCCATTTTCTGAGCACCAGCAGGACAAATTCTCTACCTCCACCTTGTATGCTGTCTCGTCTCCATCAGAGATGGGCCCGACTACGATGGTGTCATCGGCATACTTGAAGATAGCGTTGGTTGGTTGGATTGGTGTACAGTCATATGTGTGCAGGGCAAACCACAGGGGGCTGAGCACGCAGCCCTGTGAGGATCCAGTGCTGAGTGACAGTTGGTGAGGAAATCAAAGCAGCAGAGATGCTGAAAGTTGCTGAAAGCTTTTGAGAATGTAAAATGTCACCAACCGGGGATGCAGGTGCTGCAGGTCTTCATTCAGTGAGACAATGGCAAAGACTCGTCATCTAATGTGGGTGTTTGTCTAAACTGCCATTTTCGGTGTCAGATCACTGCTGAATAATGGCGATATGTTGTTTTTCATGAAGAACTGTACATGTGAAGCTTTATGTTGGTATCTGGGGACTTTCATTGACAATTATGCAACTGTTTTTCCACGGCTGCTTCAGATCTTTTGATAACTTTTGTGCTACACGGATGTTAGATAGTGAACATGCCTCACATGACATAATTGACAGAACACTGTGTAGTTTCTGTGCTGACCTGCCTCAGGTGACACTAACAACACAGTGAGTTCTGCAGTCCTGCCACACTGACACTCTTCACATCAGTCTAAATTGTTGTATTTCTAAATGGCAAATTAGCACATTTAATAAGGTAGAGTAACAGAGACAGAACTATTTTATATTTTACTCACTCATTAGGTAGAGCTTGCTAGTACTGGATTGAACCCCATTTTCAGATTCAGAAAACTTTATTAATCCCAAAGAAAGGCAATTTGTTTGGAGCTTACCCACACAACTTACTCACACAATCTAGAGTCCTTAAACACCAAACAATAAATACTGTAGCATGTCAAGGCAAAGATCAACAAACAATTATGTTTAAAAAAAGGATAAAAATTAACAATACAATAATTAAATAGAATAACAAGAACTAAAATTGAACAAAGAAGGTATTGCAGCCGAGGGAATGAAGGATTTTTAGTATTTCTTTGTTCTACACTGGAGTACAAGGAAGCAGTGATCTGAGAGCAGCTTCCTGAACTCAGATGACACACATGGTCAGGGTGCAATAATAATGTTTTCGGAGAAGGTGTTAGCAGATGCTGTGGGAGGTTTTACCCTGAACAGGCAGATGAAATAAAATGTTAAAAGCCTTTCAATAAATGAACAATAAAAATGACAGAAATGCTTTAATCATAGATAGCATAGGTTCAACAGGGAGCATTCCTTTTGAGACTTTGGCCCATATTAAGATGATACCATCACATAGTTACTGCAGATTGGTCAGCTGCACATTCATAATGAGAATATCCTGTTCCACCACATCCCTAAGGTGCTCAGTTGGAATGATATAATCAGCCATCAGAAGATTGGTGAACTGTCGGGCTATGGGTTTAAAAACTAGTCTCATTTGGTATTTAGGGATCCAATTTGTGCCAAGAAACAATCCCCCACACCATCACACCACCATCAGCAGCCTGAACAAAGGCTTTGCAGTATGGAGTCATGCTTTCATGTTGTTTACACTAAATTGTGACCCTGCCATCTGAATGTTGCAGCAGCAACACCTGGTGTGGTCTTCTGCTGCTCTAGCCCATCTGCTCAGAGTTTGACATTCAGAGATGCTCTTCTGCATACTTGGTGTTATCTGACTTACTTTTTCCTTCTGATCAGCTCAAACCAGTCTTGCCATTCATCTCTGACCTCTGACATAAAAATATTTTTACCCAGAGAACTGCCACTCAGTGGATATTTTCTCTTTTTATCACCTTTCTTCTTCATTTTGATGCCTATTTTGAACTTCAGCAGATCATCTTGACCATGTCTAAATGCCTGCATGCAGATGCTGCCATATAATCGGCTGATTATCTTGTCAGTCTTCAAATTGCAGTTGAACGGGCATATCTAATAATGTGGTGTAAAGATTCTGTTCTGTTCAGCAAATCAGCTTTTGTGCATACCGTGTTAAACGTGCATTAAAATTAAACATTTTAAAGATTTTAATTTTCAGAATGTTCATGCCGTGCAATTACAATGACAAACACTCATTCGTTATCTAAAAAACACCCGGAAATGTTGTGGAAATATTCAGTAGATCAGATGAGCAACAGCAGTCATTTCAGGTCACATGTTCCACATCATATAAAATTATGTAATTACAAAGTCACGAGGGCTGTTTTCCAAAACCCGCATCTCAAACCAAGCATCACAAGCACTGTCATTCATCTCTAGTTAGTTTCACTTTATGTAGAGTAACTCATTCTAGTAGCAGTTACTTTTGTATATTAAATTTGTACATCATCTTTAGACAAAATCAAAGAAAAGAAATGACAAACAAACAACTGTTAAAATGCTAAGCTGATTGAGACTGCACAAAAAGTGACAGTGCAATAATGTCATGATGAAAAACGTCACTTGAAATCACAAATATTCAAAAGAAAATGATCCAATAAAATCTTCCCGAGATGGTTTTGTTTTTCTCATATTTGGCTCCACTGAATTTGAGATAATGGACTTGGCACTTTTGTTATCAGTGTTCTGGACAGACTGCTAAAAGGATCCGAGTAGGCATACATACCTACAGCTATCTGATGTTTTTTTAAGAACTATCTTTATTTTTGATCTCACATTCTTGGCCCGAGGAAGAACGCACCAGAAGCTTAAAGTTACAGAATGTCACGGTAAAACGAAAGTACACCCTCAATCAACTGCAGGGTTTTACTATCAAAACAAAAATAATAATAAATAATTACTATGAAATTAAAAAAAAAATTAGGTAAATACAACCTTAAGCAAGTGAAAACACAGGAGTGGTATAGCCTTACTACTTTCATAGGTATTAAGAAGGTAAGTAGCAGACAGTTTATTCTTTTAGAAAAAGGCTGTTTATGAAGGGTTGCCATGAGAATGCATTTTCTCTCTAAAAAGAAATTTCATCATCAACGCTTATATTTGCAAAGATACACCTGGAACAAACAACAAGATATTCTGGAACAATGTCCTTTGGACAGATGAGACCGTGTTTGGGGAAGACGAAACGCACCATATCTGCAACTATCAAGCACGGATCTGGACACCTTGGAGTCATTGAGTCGACCATGAGCTCCTCTTTCTATCAAAGTACTCCAGAGTCAAATCCAAGGTCATTTGTCTGACAGCTGAAGCTTAAGACTTGCCATGGACCAGGTTATTTTTCTCATATTCTGATATCTAAAACTTTAGAAATAACTGAGGGCATGCTTCTCTTTACCTGCACTGTAGTTTGACATACTACTTAAAATTTGCAACCTTACTTTCCTCATTGGAAGTTATTTACCACCATGGATCAGTTTTATGACACTGTTTATGAGTGTGTACACCTTTTTCTGTTGTATTTTGCAGTGGACCTTTCCCCTCCCCTTTTTTCCCATAAGGACAACCACCTTCAATTAGCCTAGTCTTAATAGTGTCAGGAAATTAATCATTTACTTGTTTATTGCTTTGATTGGCCCAAACAGCAATCCTGCATGGGTTTTGTATTAACAGATTCACATTTTACCAGGGTTATAACCAGTTGCACCAGTACCTCTGTCATTTAAATCAGGTCTAAGTGCAACATGCTGCGTCCTCAGATCAATGGAGATTTTACTGTCCATGTACAACAGTCCAACGCAGGAACTGCAAGCTTCATTAAGCTCTGGAATGCTTAAAGCTCATTATGTAACCCAAATACATAAGCAGACACGAGAGAACAGCAAATCCACAAATCTGCCGTGCACCCTGGAGATCAGTGTAGCCTTTACATGCTCTGAAAATAACATTAATGTGGATATTTAACTTAAACCTGGATAACTCCATTAACCTTTAAGAGAGCAGAGGCAGTTTTTTGTGATAAGAGAGTAGTTCTTATCACGAAACGCTGGAGAACAGCTCAAACTGATCAAACACACTGCTTAAAAAGCTGACACTCCAACAACTGTGATATGAAAAACAGCTTTTTTATGTCTGCATAGATTTTCAGTCATCTAGATCATGGTAGTCTTAACAGCTTGAAATGAAGGCGGGTGAACTTCTTTATATTATATAAAAAAAGGAGAAAAAAAAAACTAAGAAGTCCTTCTTTTTAACAGCTTCATGACTTGACCAATGTGTTTCCCCAGTTGGGGATTGACCGAAACCTGAGTATATTTGATGTGAATTTAGGGCAGTGTTTTCTGTTTTTATTAAGCACTGAATGAAACACACACACACACACACACACACACACACACACACACACACACACACACACACACACACACACACACACACACACACACACACACACCAGATTTTTATTTTTTTTAAAAAAGTATTTTAAATATATAAAAACACACATATTTGTATAAACTTTGCAAAGAGCCACCAGAATATTCAAACATACATTATCTCTGAATGAAATTTACCACATATTTACTCGTATATAAATCTAGCTTTAAACATAATCAGTGAGCGTGACCTCGATCAAATCATTTTCCGTGTTGCTTTCATCTCCGGGTCCCTCGGCTGTCTGAGGTACTTCAACTTCCGTCAAGTTATTTTTAACCTCTTGAGCCTCATTTTCTGTTTTCCCTTGCTCCATTCTTTCTAGCTCTATCTTAAGTTGCTCTTTCTCGTTTAGTATCACTTCTTCCTCAACAGTTCTCTTCTGCTCCTCTCTCTCTTTCCTCTCTTTTTCAGCCTTCTCCATCTTTTCCTGCTTCTTCAGCTTCCAGAAGAATCTCAGGTTTTTCTCAGGGTACGTCACTTTGGCCAGTGGCAGCTTAAAGATCCTTTCGGTCCCCGTGGTTAAGAGAAGGAAAGTCAGGGCAGACAGGCAGAAAGGCCAGGTGCAGGCTGGTAAACCAAACTGTGGATTTAAAAAACAAACAGTTGTGAAACATATTTTAATGTTTTTTTTAACAGTTTGTATAAAAATAGGAGTGAAAATAAAATGTACTTACCCTGGACATGATGTTGGCGATAGCTGAGCCAAGGTATGCACAGAAAAAAGCTGCAGAGGATGAGGGAAATATTGTTTGATGTAAATGATAAAGTGTGATTACAAATAACAGCCTTTGTTTGGTAAGGTTGCACATGGTTGCTTGTCATTTGGCCTTATTTTGCAGATAAGAGAATGCATTTTTATAATTCTTTTTACTCACCACATGTGATAGCCAGCAGATGCACTTGCCAGGTGAGAGCATAAAACATTCCTCCGATAGCGATGCAGGCTAACACACAGTTGTACCCCCAGAGGCCAAAGTAAATGTCTCCAAATGGAGCTGCCAGGGCCAGACCTGCAAAATATTTAGTTACCAGAGAAGAGTTCACCCAAAGACTGGTTTATCTTAATAAATTAAAACCCTCTTGATCATTTTGCACCAGCATTTCTTTTTGCAGGCCATCTTGGAGTTACTATATACTAATAGTGTCTAGATTTCATTCCTTCAATATGTAAAAAAACAAAAAATGATGCCTTATTAGAGTGAAACCCAACAAGTTTTACATAACATGACCCTTTTTTTACACTATCGGCTGCCTGGTTAGACACTGTGACATCCTCTCACCCGAAACCATTCCCACTGCAGATCCCAGGACAGCATGAGCACAGGTGATGGGGGAGGAGATAAAGAGGGAGATGATGAAGATGCCTCCAGTCCAAGGGTTGTCACAGCCATAGACCTGGCCTATTCCTACTGGCACTGACATGAAGAGCTGAAAGTGTACAGGCAGAAATGTAAAGCCCGCTTTATTGGATGTGCAGCTGTATTTAACTTGTGAAAGTTGCATATATAGTTAACAACATAGGTCGACATTATTTTAACCTGTTAGCTGAAAGGATGTGCTAAAACCTCAGCTACAAGACTATGACTTCTGAAGTTAAAAAGGCTGCGAAATCTGCATGTCATCATTTCCTTTCAGCTACCTTTGCTACGTCAAGTTCAGCCCATGTGATGTTGGGCAGCTCCGAGCGTGGCTGAATGAGGACTTGGGGGAAGTAGTTGTTGTAGTGGCCGGTGGCAACCATGTGGAGACACACCAGGATGTTAAAGGGCAGGGTGAAAACAGGAAGATCCCAACGACTGTTGATAGATGCCAGGGCGCTGGACACAATGGGGCTGGACATGAAAAGGCATCACATCAGAAATCTGCTCCACATTTAACTCACATTTACAAAATGACCCGAGTACATCTATGTTCAATCACACCAGTCTGCGCTAATGTTAAAATCACGGAAAGGCAGCGTAAATAACACCTGTATTGTTCTTCTGGAAAAACCTTGGGTCCTGGCCTTCATACTGCCCACCATAATATTGTTGTAGATGGAGCACACCCTGACAGGAACACCCTCCTACTGCAGAACAATGCACCCCACTGCATTATAGAAACTACTCAGGAATGCTTTGAAGAGTTTGACAAAGATATTACACTCTGATCAAACGTGATGCCCTGGAACAAGCCCGATCCATAATACCAGGGAGTGCTCTTAATATCCCAGTGCTAAACACTACAGGAGGCACCCAGACATCCTGTGATTTTATTGTTGTGACTCATCGATATAGATCAATCAGTCTTTTAACACATTTCCCGCTTTTGGCAGCAGAGATGACAGATCTGTATTTGACTGATATGGTCTCTTTTGTCTACTTAACTACAGCAAATAATTTGTATTATTTATTTATTTATTCATTTGTTTGCTTTTATTACAATGTCTCAGAACAATATGCAACCTATTATGACACAGATAATGACAGCTGATGGCATTATGATTCACGATTGACTTATCTACTTTTATTTATCTACCTTTCACTTTTTATGATGCAAACCTAGAGCACAGTTTCACCATTTCTCGGTCTACCGGCTTACCACATCATGGACATAAAGATGTTCGGCAGAAGAAGCCACCAGTACCAGTTTCCTGCGTTAGAGAACACGGCCATCAGCAGACCCACCAGTATCCCGTTGTAGCCGTACAGCCCTGCAGCTATTGCACCCCTGAAGGAAAGTTTTTTGAATCAATTTTTTTTCTAGCTCAAGCCACATGACAAATTTTCTTTTACTGCCAAGCAGATAATCATCAAGAATGACTTCTCGGCCAGCCTTCTGGTATTAGGACTGACAGTATTTAAAGATAGCATCAGTTAGGTGGAAAAAAAAACAAAACACCTGAGTGCTCACACCTGTTCTGTTGCAATAGGAGAGCGGAAATGGTTGCAAAGAGTGTGCCCACAAAGCCATTTAGGCCCCACCAGTAGTTCTGCAGGATTAGGCCGGCAAAAATGACGAGGCCACTCAGGGGGTTGTTGACAAACATCACCTGGGCCGCGCCGCGCAAGACCCAATCCAGCAGCCGCAGCAGGAAGAACTGCTCTGAAAGATGCGACAGTGAGAGATATTTGACTGCCAGCAAACACTTTACATCTTCAAAGGCTGAGAAAAGGTTACTAACATAATCAGCAGAGAGGATATGCATGTGGGAAACTGCCAAAGACATCTTCTTCTATACAAACTCTCACATGTATGGAGGGAAATAGTTACACATTGTCTGTAGTTACACATTAGCCTCGATAGTGCTGCTTGTCTCAAGGACATATTTTTAAGTTCCCGTCATAATTTCTGTCACTGCTGGGGAATACTGTGATACATGGAATTTCTTGGTAGTGCTTTATTGATGTTTTCTGATTTGAGTACTTCAGTTATGCCAGTTGGTTTTTTTCACTATTTTAGAAGCTAACTGGGTTTCAACACCCACACGTTGATTAACTGACTCATGCATGCTCCTATGAAAAGGCGGCATTAGCAGTGAGAAAGTTTTCTACAAAATAGCATGACCAAATTTTTTTTACTTAACACAACTATCTTATGTCCCAGGTTGGCTTTATTATACCACCTGCACTGTTGGCAAAACTACTTTCTATTTAGTTCCAAACTTTAAATTTTAAATGAGCTGCTGATGTTAACCTACTTTCCATCCATTTTCCAAACACCTCCATGTCTCCAGAGAAGTAGGACACTCCTTTGAGGAAGCGGGCCCTGGCTTTCTGCAGGGCTGTTGCTCCTGCAGGTTGCACTCGGTCCTCTTGCCTGTCCTCCTGGGAGTTCCCATTCTGAGACGGTAAGTCAGTGTGTGCCATCAGGGGCTGGAGCTCCTGAAGTCACCAGTATGTTCAGTAATTAATTTCAGAATTACAGTGTGAGTCATGATAAGTTGAGGTGAAATATGAAACATTGACTAACAGTGAAGGTGGTGGCAGAAACACTGGAGGACAGCACGTCAGAACTGGAGCTGCTGGTTATCTTCTGAACTTCCTGACAGTGCAGAGATGTAGCTGTTACTCAGGAGCAAACACAGTCTTCATATACCCTGTACCTATATGACCATTTATATATAACAAGGTACACCACAGGTATACATACTGACTGCACGTGAATGCATTTTGTTTTTCAGTATGATTACTGGTATATTGGTAGCGGTCACGTTTCTGTGCTTCAAAGTCATTCTATATCATTATTAAGTGTGGCCTTTGAAATATCCCCTGAGGGACAATAAATGATTTATTACTGTGTCTGTACCTTTGTTCTATCAAAACGTGTAAAAAAGAAAAAAAAGAAAAATGCAATCTCCTATCGTAGGAAATTTTAATATATATCAAAGCCTTCTTTCCTTACATGCTCGATTAAATGCAGCCCTTTTAACCCGTTATTTTAAATTTGTATTTAAACTTGAGTGTTAATGGAGGGCATTACAACACTTTTTTTTGCAGTGTCTTTACTTTTGTTACTTTTTCCCACATGATTTGTTGTTCTTTTGGCAATAAAAGTGCCTTTACATTGCTATATTTTACATTCGGCTCAAGAGTTTGTGATACATTTTGTCTTATAATTAATGGAGAAATCGACTGAGCAAACACTAGACCTCTAATCTTCCACAGATATTTGTTAATCTGATAAAAATCATTAACTGCCCTGCTGGACTTCCAGAGGCTTTACCAAACACCAGTGCCCCTACCTTTGTGCAGTTCGGTCCAGGCATTTGTCCCAGAAAAGGCAGAGGCAGAGACGGCTGCCAGCTTCTCTAGAGCTGCTCCAGAGATCCTTCAGCTGAAGGCTTTTATACTGTAGTTACAGGCTCTAAAGAAAACTCCACCTCATCTCTCCCTCACATCCACCTCTTCATCTCACGTGCATCCTCTGCAGGAATCATTGGAATTCAGCAGTGATAGTCGCCGCCTCACTCATATCTTCCTGGACACGCTTAGAGACAGTCCTCAACTCCAAAGAAAGAAAGGAAGAAAAACTCTGTAACATTTCCACAATTTAAAAAAAAAACTGTTTTAAATCACTTTAAAAATCCCTCTCAGGAAAATGTACTCCACCTTCCCGAATGACTGGCAATGGACTATAACACACATAGGAGATCATTCAGTTAAAAGTTAAGTTAAAAAACAAAAGAGTTTGTAATGTAAAGTAATTTAAGGATAAGCACAGCACGACTCCCACTGTGCTTGAATTGAATAAGTTTAATCTGCTACACTTTAGCGCCGTCACCGCGTATCCAAGTAGCATTACCACAACCAGCTGACACACATACACTTAAAGATGAATGATGGAACTGAAGATTGGTTTGTTTGTTTGTTCCTTTAACATTTATTTTGTCATTAAACACAATTATAATGTAATTGCAGAGATGATTAGCAGCCCTGATTGCCGCCGCAGAGTTTTACTCATTGCTGGAGATGAAAGATGAGTTTGAAGATGAGGGCGTGAATGAACAACAAACAGGTTTGGCAAAATATTTTTGTCAAAACAGAACACACTAGAACTTTCCAGGAATGGTTATTCAAATGCTCGTTTGGTACTTTATTTATGGTGGCATGGTTTGATTTCTGATATAGGCTAACCTTCTAATCTAATGCCAAAAACAACAACAACAACAACAACAAAAACTGTAAAACTCTGGCCAGTCCACCCACAGCTGCTTCTACTATTTCCCACCATGTTAAAGTAGCTCAATGTTTTTCCAGCTCTGAGCTCATTGAGTTTACTCAGTAGACTAAATGTTCATATTGAATGAGTAAGGTGACATTACATGAATCTGTGTCAGCAGTAGACAGATCACCCTGTTCTCCATCAGTATCTCATCTGTCGTTTCAGGACCTTTCCATGTTATTGAATGTAATGTAACAGCTTCAGTGGGCTGTGACAAGCAGGTCAGCATGATTTCAGATTTACAGGACAGTCGACTTGTGGTACACGTCTTTATGTATAGGAAAAAAAACGCGCAACTTAGGGACCAGATGACAATTCAAAATGTAATGGTAATCTGTCTTTGTCACTCAATAATGGAAACCTAAACTAAAACTGAAACTGAACTCGAAAGATAGTAACCCTTGTGGTGTCCTCGGATCAAAAATGTTCCCTAGGTGAATGGCAAACAAGCATATGGGAATCCCGAGGACACCACAAAGGTTGTCAAAATATGCTGTTTCTGAGATAAAAATGCAACTAAATAGCACATGTTAGACATCATCCACATCCATGCACAGTACCAAACTATCCCCCAAATCTTTTACTTTTTACCTAACTGTGTACAAGATCTTTTATAAAAGGACTCATTTAATGAGAAACACTCATGCTACACACTTAAAGAATTCAACCTGCTGACTGATTAAAGCAAAAGACAGAGTGACATTGACATCTAGTGGAACCAGGTTGAATTACACATCAGTCCTTCATTACTCTACCGCCTCCTTCTATAATGATTATTTGACCTGGATGCTTCACATGGCAACAACCCGGCACATTCCTCTGCATTCATTCAACCTGTTTAACTTTCTTTTTTTTAAAAAAAATTGTATAAACACTCAAAGAGAAAAATAAACATTTCTCTGTTATAAGTAAACCTACCATTTTATCCTAATGTCTCTACAGACAGGTCTTAAAAGGTTACAAGAAGCAGCAGTTCATGATCTTTGCACATTTTTATCTACACACAATGGTGTGGGCTGTGTTTGCGTGTGTTTATCTCTTCTTATTATTTTCTTTGACTTATCTCTCTCCTGCTGTGTGTGTGTGTGTGTGTGTGTGTGTGTGTGTGTGTGTGTGTGTGTGTGTGTGTGTGTGTGTGTGTGTGTGTGTGTGTGTGTGTGTGTG
>VUQP01021251.1:0-14049 GCA_015108555.1 Coptodon rendalli
CGCGAGAGTTGAGGCTCAGGTGTGAAATGTGTGGTTTTCAGGGTTTTTTATCGGTTTTCAGCGTTATTTTGTTATCGTTTTTATCGTTAACTCGGTTTTGCTGGGTCTTTTCACGTGTGTTATGAATAAATCTTCGTTTTTCGGTACCGGTACCAGCTTTATTTTTTTGTATTTATCCGCGACACCTTAAAGGCCGGTCCGTGAAAATATTGTCGGGCATAAACCGGTCCGTGGCGCAAAAAAGGTTGGGGACCGCTGGACTAGGGGATAAAGCTGACGGGGAGACAGCAACCGTGGAACCCAGAACACAGGGAAGCCACATAACAAAACCAAAAACTAGAATTGAAGAAACACTAAAAGACTAAGGATCTTAACACCATGTGAAGAAACCAAAAACCAAAAGTACAAAACTCAAAAACCACTGGGTCACCAGCCCAGCACCATGACATTAAATTAATGTTCGCTAACATTAGCCAGGAGAAGGTTCACGAAGATGACTGTTACCCATCCTTCTTCTGCTAACACTGAAAAGCTGCAAGGTTTTACTTTGGCTAATTCACCCAAGCTGGTCATGTTCAAATTATTTTAATCAGTTAATGTTAGCAATAATCACGAAAGTTATGTAGCGTAGCTAAGCTAAAGCTAGCTGGCTAAATATAACATTCTGGTGAAAAAGTCATACCTGAGCAGAAATGCTAGTTGGCTAGCTCTCCGAATTACTTCAGCAACTAGCATGACTGTGATACTAACTTCTGTTAAACAGTTTTTCTTTCAGCATCACTAAATCACATCATTTTCTTCTACAGCAATAGCTAACATGGGAGAGTTAGCCCGCTAGCTGACATTGGTTCAAATATTTTGCTAAGCTCTGAAGGGGAAAATGACAACATGATGCTGCGGTACATTAGGACTAAAACACTCTATGGGGGGTATTTCGTGTTCTCGCTCCCTCTGAAATGACTGAAAAGTGCTCAGCTGTCAGCGTGTGATGGTCTGAACTGTGGGATTAGCAGAACATCCTGATCTGCTGCCTTCCACTTTGAGAAAGTGGCATTACATAATGACATTTCCAGCTGAGTGGGGCGATACAGGCGTTCATCTACGTGACTGCATGAATCAGAAGAGCTCTGCGTGCTGGGTGTACACCGGGATTAAAGCGGCTCTCGACCCAAACAGCCAGCAGTCACATCTCTGTATGAGGGACCTGATGTTTTCAGGCAGCAAGAGGACGTCAGGATTAACAGATAACGGACGCCGGCGGCCTTAAATCATGAATGAAGTTTAAAATGTTTTGCAGGAATTAGAAATATTTATCCTTGCCCTGAAAGGGATGATTCAGCTTATAATCAAAGTCTCTAAAATGGCTTCACATCAGTCGTTTAACCCCTAAAGCTTCCTCACCTGTGCATAATCACCCACAAAGAGTCCTTCATTTCCATTAACAGGGCACCTTCACTTAATGCACTGCTTCCAGAAATGACAGTGAGAAGAACTAATAAGTAATAAATGAGAAACTATCTCACTCTGCTGCTGGTTACAGCCTCCTCACTGCTGCACAAAATGTTTCCTTCTGTACATTTTGTCCCGGAAAAGTTGGTGTTTCCGAGAGAGTGAAATAAGATTAATGTGAGAGATTGTCAGAGACGGAGAGCGATGAAGTGTTGTTAGCTGTAGGCTGAGTATAATCTGGGCTGCAGGTTAATCAACAAGAGTCCCAACAAAGATCCAAACCAGAGTAAAGGTGGAACACACCTGAGGAGCTGACAGGTAAACATGGAACAGGTGGAAGCTACGGTGGCCCTGAAATGTCAAACACAATACAACTTCAGAAAATACCAGCAAATAGAAAAATGCTACAAAAGCACACAAAACAGAAAGGAAGCTGAATAAAACACAACAGCAATCATGTGATTTAAACACATGATTGCTGTTGTGGGTTTTTGTTCTTTTATTTTGTATTTTATTAAACTTCTTTGTTTTCTATTTCTTTATTTAACCTGTCCTGTCCCAAGAGGAGCACCGCGGACTCTCTGTAGGCTCCTCCTGTTAATGTTTTTATTTTAATGATTTTATTTCATTATTCTTTTTCATTATTTCATTTTGTGGGGATAGGTTAATTGATTAATCCAAATTGCCCATAGGTGTGAATGCGGGAGTGAATGTGAGTGCGAATGGTTGTCTGTGTCTCTGTGTGTTGGCCCTGCAACAGACTGGCCTGTCCAGGGTGTGCCCCGCCTCTCGCCTTATGACAGCTGGGATAGGCTCCAGCTTCCCCTGCGACCCTGAAAAGGATAAGCGGAAGCGAATGGATGGATGGATTTTATTTCATTATTCATATTACTTTGTTTGTGGATGTTAGGCTGGAGCAGACGGGGGTGAACGATGAGAAGAAAGGAGAGAAAAGAGAAAAAAAGGGTGTTGGCAGAAAAGTTTAGGGTGAAGTAAACAGACAGGCTGTGTCACTGAGCTGTGTCAGATACAACACTGTGATAAGCACACTCAGATGCACTGTATATTTACTGACATTTATTATGAAAGGGTTCAAAGGAAGTGATCTGTGCTTATCCTCCTTTCAGGTGACAGGAAGCTCACAATGAAGACAAAAAACTTTAAACTTCAAACCAAGCTTTGTTCTGGGCAGACGACTAACTGCACAGCAACAGTGGATTCACTCTGCACGCGACTCGCTCTGCATGACCTTTGACCTTTGCAGCTGTCTGTGTGCCTCAGGCTGATCGGGGAGCTGACAGGACGCTTTATACAAACTGCAGTCAGGTTTTACGTTCTTCACCCACGACTCCGTCCCTCCATCAGCAGCCCGAGGCTCTGAGGACCTCTGCTGGAGAAGGTGAGGGGTTACAGCTGCCACTACGTCACACCAGAAGCTGCAGATTCAAAACGTTCCTCATATTTTTATTGGTTAATACTCATCCTGAAGTTATTGCTCCAGCTTATTGGAGAAACTGATTGCTGATTAAAATTTCAAATCAGACGTAGAAAAAAGGGGATTTTTTTTCTCCCTCATGTTTACACATTAGCAGTGGAGGTGCTGCCTCCTGGTGGTCATTGGCCGGCTGAGCTTTTGTGGAGGTTTTTCTAACGGCCATCACCACGAGGACACATGAACTTTACATCAAACCACAAAAGAAATGATGCTCGTGTCCACAGGAGCACATTTGAATAATAACTTTATTTGTATGAGACTGGATGAGTCACACAGGTTGAAATAAAGCATAAATCATCTTTTAGTACAAATGCATGTGCTGATCAACAAGAAGTCCAGAATATTCCAGCAACACAAAGAAAACTTCCATGTTTGCCTCTTGTATAAAAAATCTATAAAAATAAATTAATATCCATCCATTCGCTTCCGCTTATCTTTTTCAGGGTCGCGGGGCGCTGGAGCCTATCCCAGCTGTCATAGGGCGAGAGGCGGGGCACACCCTGGACAGGCCAGTCTGTCGCAGGGCCAACACACAGAGACAGACAACCATTCACACTCACATTCACTTGCGCATTCACACCTATGGGCAATTTAGATTTTTCAATTAACCTATAAATGAATAATTATGCTAAATTAGCTGAAGCATGAATAGACACATTTAGAAGTGAGGAAACCCTCTTCCTCTCTTTCTTTCTCCCTTCCCCATCCCCCAGTCATGTCTGTAATAACTTAAAATAAAATCAAATTAATAAATAATAGTAACAAAGGTCAATCAAATGGACCAATATGGGAAGGCCGTGATGATCCACGTGGTAAAGTAAATCCGTTGGGCATCTTTCTTGGCCTTCACACAAGAATTCTGATGCTGAAGAACCAAACAGGACAGGCAACAAAAAAAAAGAAAGAAGAAGAAGAAGTGATGACTCAAACGCTCAGATTACAGAGGACCAAAAGTGCCCAAATAAACAATACATATATAAATATTAAAAATAACTAAAGTTAAAAACAAAAATTTCATTCTGTAGAACATGAAGTGAAATTCACATATTTAAACACTGACTTACTTTTTGGTCATTACTTATAATTTCCCCTCAATAATTTCCATTTAAAACATTTAACATTAACATTTGTATCCAGTCCGTTTCATTATTAATTATATTTAAACTTTAATCATTCCCAAAAATTTTACTTATATTTTTTAAAATTTACTTTAATCCATTATTTTTTATATTAGTAACTTAATTTTTTAATTTTAATTTTATTTTCACCCTTATTTTTTGTTTATCTATTTATAAATTATTTAAATTGTTTGGTTTGTATATTTTGATTTTTACTCATTAATTTTCTTATTACTTCTCCATTCCCTTTTATGTTTGTTAAACTCTTATTTGTTCATTTTTGTATTTATGTTTATTGACTGTCTTTTTTAAGGATTCACTTTAGCTTTTATTTTGAAAGAGACCGAGGCAGAGAGCAGCACAGAGAGATGACAAAGATGGCAGGATATAAACCGGACCTGATCAACTCGCCTGATTGTTCACCTGGTTTCTGCACCTGTGACTGCAGACGGGGACAAAAGAAGCTCGACATCGACGGTATTTAAACTTGTATTTATTATTTTGATCATGAGAAACAGAATCAAGGACAGTTACAGGAGAAAAGGTTTCTGTGAACAGAGAATCAAACAGCAGGAGGCAGAAAGAGAAACCACAGCAAACGATAAAAAGGAAGAATACAAAAAAAGAAAAAGAAAAGAGGGCTTCATGTTGGGGGGGGGGTTACATTCCTCTGGGCCAAACACAGTCATGAAACTGAAGGAACCTGCCCAGGTGTGCTGAGGGTGGGGGAGAAAAGGGTGAGACGTGAAATGAAGCTGGTAGGTTAATGCCCATGCATCGCACGCCCCGGCCGGGCACGCCACTGTAATAATATATATGTGTGATATATATACGCTTCAGATTTATGAAAGGATTTCCAAAATACACGGGAAATATCTACGTAGGAAAACAGACTGTACAAAACAAGAAGAATAACTCTGTATAAACATTAAACCCTGTCATGTGTATCAATATATCCTGTATACACTGTAGTCTTTTGGTCTGTAGTAAAGAGTACTAAAGTGAACCCACAGTATAAGACGACACCACGCACCCAAATATACATTCATGTCTCACTCGGCCACCGGGGGGCGTCGCTGAGCTACGTGGGAAACAAAAGTCAAAGTTCACGCCTGAATGAACCGTCTATTGCACTCAAACGGAGCGAGTTTCCAAAAACACGGCGGAGAAGAGTCAGAAAAACTCGTACCGTGTCCCAGCTTATCAGGACGTTTATTTATAACCACCATTTTTTTTCTTTTTTTTCTAATTTTAAAGCAGGAACAAGAAAAACAACGCAACCAATCAGAAGTCAAGAAACTGTTTGGACTCTTCCGCTCACTTCCTGCTAGAGCAGCTTTGCATGATTTACACTTCAAAATAATCTTTACTTATCTTGTACCAGATCTGTCCATAACAAGCCACCTTAGCCCCGCCCATTCTAGCCAGGGTTCTTTCGATTGGCTGCCGCTGTAACGCTTATCAAACGTGGTAAAGTTTCAATTAATTACCTTAACACACGTTGACGTTAAATCCCTACGAGCAGTCTTATGTTTGAAAACTGCCACAGCAGGCGTCAGCAGGCTTCCAGAAGCTGGCCAATCAGAAGAGAGGAGGCTTTTAAAGAGAGAGGAGCTGAAACTGGATCCAGTTTCAGCTCCTCTCTCTTTAAACTGAACATGTTCAAAGATTATTAAAGCTCCAAGAATAAAAATATAGGAGGTGGAAACGAGCAGAAGAGGTACTTTTTTAACGATAAAGTATCTGAAGAGTAAAGCTCTGACCGACAGCAGGTGTGCTAAATAATTACATTTTTAAATTTTCTCTAAAACAAATTCAAACTTTCACAGAAAGACAAAAACATGACAGCTGAGCATTAATCAGCTGTCAGCGCGGCTTGGTTTGAACACGTCGTAAAGACACGGCTTCATTCGTGCACAAAATAACATAAGAAAGAAGTGAAGGTGATGGTAAAGTCGTGAAGATGAGAAGCAGGACAGTCGCTGCAGAAACCCCCACGCTCACCTCCATCTTCCCACATTTAACCGAAATAAGCAACAGTGCGAGGCGAACCCTGGAAACACGCCGGATTAGTTTTTATTGAAGAAACAGAAAGAGAAGAGGCGAAGATGATGCTGCTGCCAGAAAAGATATCTCCTTTTTATGGAATCAACCTTTCCAAACATTTACTGAACCAGGATGTGAAGACTGTGGCGATGAAGAACGTCTCGATCAGCACAGCAAGGAGCACTCTGATTTCAGGTTAGTTTTTACCGTTTTAAAGTTTCTTCTCATTTGAACCATTTTCCTAAAGTTTGTTCTTAATTAGTTTTTTATGGTTTTAAGATAAATTTAATTGCATTTTATCTCTTTAATCTTGCTTGTTTTACATTGGCGGAGCGCTCAGAGAAACAGAGCGACCGTCTTTACGCCGGTGCTTGCATTTCTACAGCGCCCGTTTGTTTCTACTTCTAAACCTGAAGCAGCTTTCCTATTGAACACAAACATGAACATGCTAAAGTGAAGGTCAAAGGTCAAAACCTGCAGCCAGACCCTTTAAAGTGACCGGACCGGCTGCTGAGCTCCCCTCGCCCACTAGGGGGCTCCAAAAACACGCCCAACCGTGTCTGAACTCCCTGAAGACGTTTACGTCTGATTATCCTCACAAATATAAAAACATTTCCTGCTATAAAACTTTTGGCATTTTGGGCACTTGTTTAAAAAAGAGAAGGTTAAAGTTAGTGTGAATGTAAAACAGTGCTGAGGGCCGGGCGGGGCCTCAAAGGGCCCGACAGAAAAACCAACAGAGAGCAGGAGCTAAGAGGCAGGAGGCGGTACACATTCATTTACAGGTGTGTTCACACCTGCAGGGGGAGGAGCTGCCAGACACTGGGAGAGCAGGGGTCAGAGGTCAAGTGAGTGTCAGTGGAGTCCATGAGAAGAGTTCACAGGGCTGAAGACACGCCCCGACAGGTGTGCGACAGGTGTGTGTGTGTGTGTGTAAGAGCTCTGAGTAACGGGCTCGACTCAAACAGGAAGTCATGTGAAGCCAGCGCACGGGAAAAAAACAAAACTATAAATGTGTTGCATCGTGTGTCATTTTACAGCACCAGTGTGGATTCATCCGCTGCTGAAAGTAGTCCCCAGCGAACGCGTTTTAAAACTGAACGTTTTGAGGCAGAATCAAAGAGGAGGCGTGTCCTCCGTGTTTGTGATCCGATTGGTCCACAGACTAACCTGCTGTGAGTCGAGCCCTTCGGAGCCGTGATACGAGCTGGCTGGCGGTGTGTGTGTGAACTCTGTACATGTGTGTGTGTCCCGCGCCCTCACAGCGGCCCGTGCTGGGCCTCGTACTTGGCGAGGATGTTCTTGGTGCGCCCGAGCTCTTTCCGCAGGTCGGCCACTTCCTGCCTCAGAGCCGAGTTCTCCTTCTCCAGGAAGCTGGCCCGGATGGCGATCTGGTTTTCCTTGAGGCGTCGGGCATCCCGGGAGCGCTTAGCAGCCAAATTGTTCTTCCTGCGCCGAGCCCAGTATTTGTCATCCTGCTCGAAGAAGAGTGGAAAACAGGAAGGATTACTTCAGAGAAAGATGGAAGAACAGCTACGATGTATTTACTGATTGATAAAAATAATAATCGGCTTTTTAGCAAGTTCAAATTTTGCCTCCCTGAACCTCCCCTCATCCCCACCGCCGCCCCTCCCTGGGCCTGATGCTGCTGGAAGTTTCTTCCTGTTAAAAGGGAGTTTTTCCTTCCCACTGTCGCCGAGTACTCGCTCATACAGGGCCATCAGATTGTCGGGGTTTACTTTGCTGTATAAAGAGCTGCTGTGATTTAATGACACTGGATTGATGTTGTGGTACAAAGTGAAACATCTACATGTCGTTGTTGCAGAAACTCACAAGAAATAAAACCCCCTAAAATTCTTCATATCAAACAAGCTGGTAAACTGTAATGACCTGCCTCCATCTCACTCTAGGCCTGCATCCATGAATCCTCTCTGAGCTCCACGTTCAGCATCCTTCATCCAGCACAGCCGCCCTCCCTCCTCTGCACATGTGCAAACCATCTCAGCCTCTCTGGCTCTGATATTTCTGATCGTGACCACGTGAACGTCTCAAAGGTCGTGAGCACACAAAGCAGGAGGAAGCGTAAACGGTGAGTTTTGTGTGCTTATCTGAATAAAAGGTGAAGATGTCCTGAGTCCTTGTCTCTGTTTGAAGGACCGAGTGTGGATGAATAAACGCCGCGCACGTTTCCTCCTGCGCTCGCACACAGAGCCGTGTTTCATTTGAACAAATTAAAAGCCAAATCCTCTGAGCCTGACCTCACAGCAACGTCTCCACTCCCTCATTCACTCTAACATAAGCCTCTTAACCCCGAGACCCCTGCCAGCCAATAGGAGAGCAAGAAGCCAGCTCGTTCTGTCCCAGCATGCTGTGCAGCTTTAAGCCGCGCCGACTAATCAGCCCTAATGGATCTGTCGACCTGCAGGCACTCACATCACATCCAGGAGAGCCGGAGGAGGCGTTTCTCTGCTGCTTCACTCAAACACCTGAACTGTGACCTGAGGCGCTTCGTCTCTTGTAACCGATTCCACATAATCATATAACTCAGTCAAACTGAAGCGTTCTGACGATAAAACGCTGAACTTCTGCTGCTTATTATTCTCTAACCCTCTCTGAACGCCGCCACCCTCAGGTCAGACTGGGAATTACAGCGAAATCTGAGCCGCTCATCGGGACAGAACCAACTCCAAGTTACCTTCATTTCATCCGGGATGAAGACCTTTCGAGCCTTCTTGATCATCGGCTGTGGTTTCAGCTCCTCGGCCGAGAACTTGCGCTTGCGCGGGTCGAAGATCTCCTGACCCGGGACGCTGGACAGAGCCAGGTCAGCCGGGTCGGGCTCGTAGCTGACGGGGACCTGGATGGAGTCTGGGTCGATGGGGCTGGGGGTGTTTCTGGAGTTTGGGAGGCCTGAAAGAGAAACAGAGGACGGTTCAGACTGGGGGTCATGTGACTAACGAGTAACACAGAGGGAGACACGAGCAGACCTGTGAAAGAATCTAAGAATCAGAGGATGTTGTTCATATTTTGCAGTCTGATGTTGCTTCATGTTCAGTTTCTTCAGTCACACTGTGTCACCCATGACCCCCAATAACTAATGAAGTCTGTGGTGCTGGTGTAACTGACTGGGCTGATCAGACTCACTGGGTTCAAACTGGTCCTGAGGAGATGACACACTGACTCCATCTATGAAACCTGTAATTTCTGCCCCACAGAAGAGTCACAGTAACAAACGGCTCCTGCTCGAGTGTGGTGAAGTGTAACGGCTTCACTTCCTGTTAGGAGTCATGTGACTGCAGATAACGAGAGGCAAAGGTTCTGAATATAACTCACTGCTTTCTTATCTGATGTGGGCGGGGCCTAAAGCCAACAGCTGCAGGTAAAACAGACAGAGCAAGTGAAATATGAAGATGCAGCTGTAGCTTTACTATAGAACAGAGAGAGAACTCATAAACGTGTTTATGTCTGTTCAGGATTCTGAGCTGCAGTGTCGAGCTGTGGCCACCAGGTGGGGACAAACCGCCAGAGAGCGAGTATGCTGCAGCGATAGGCAGGAAATATCTCACCATAAAAATGGGGCTCGATGTGTTTCGTGGTCGGTGCTGATGCATTTCAGTCTCTGATGCTCAGCCGTGATCTGATAATCGCCTTGCTGTCTGCTCCGCGCTCTGTGGGCGAGCAGAGGAGCCGGGAAACGTGGGCACACTAACCCGGTGAAAATAGGAAAAAATGAGAATATATAACAGCGAGCTCCCTTTGATGAGGAGACGAGTGCAGAGGATGGAGGGAGAGCTCAGAGTGATCACGTCTTCTCACGAAGTTTCAGCCTCCTCAGTTACAGTTCTTCTTCTTTTATCCGACGTTTCTGTTGTTGTGATAAAAATGTTCAGCAGGTTGGAGCTCCTTCAGTTTCCTTTTCTTCCTTTTGCACAGCTTCATCAGGACTGTCAGCCCCAACAGAGCAGCACATTAACACGATAACAAAAGCTCAGTCTGACTCACAGGTGAAGAAAAATAATAATGTTATCACCTGTCTGTACGGAAGCCTATTCATGCCACAGAAAGCTTTAAAATATATCTATATGTAAAGGTTTGGATTTTAAAAAGAGAGATTACAGAAGCTGTTTGTTACTGAATGCAGCAAGTTTAGCTTCAGTGTTTTAATATGAAACTTAACATCTCAATACAACTCCACGCCTCAGACAAACCCACTGTGGATCTGTCACACAGCTTTTCATCTTTTCTTGGTATTTTTTGCTGCTGCTAACAAACTTCTGTTAAACAGAGGGAACCTCTCAGCTCGGGATCAAGAAGAAGCCCAGCGCGCTCGTGCAACAGCCGCCATTTTCTGAAGATCTGATGGTTTGATTAATGAAGCGGCGCCTCAACGCCTCAGCGCCGCCACGAGTGAAGGTCCAACACCCCCCACCGCCAACCCACCTGCCTCAGCAGCACTTCTTGGAAGAGGCTGTTTGTATTTCCTCTCCAGCTGGTCAGAGTGTGTGTGTGTGTGTGTGTGTGTGTGTGTGTGTGTGTGTGACGAGCAGTCAGACCTTAGAGCAGAGCCAGATAAAAACCTGGACTTATCCGATGCTCTGACGCCTCCACATTTAACCTGTTTTTCAAGCTGAAGCTGTTAAACCTGTGGAGGGTCTCACCTGCTGGCGGGAGCACACCTGGCTCAGACCGATGTCACGTGCAGACCTCCGTGCTTCTTTAACTGCCCTGATGAGAGGGGGGGGACACTTAAAGAAATGAAGCCGGCGTTTGGATGATCCTTGTCAGACGGTGTACGTGCGCTTGCTCACATCGCTCTGATTAAATTGAAAGCGAGCGGCGGCTCCAGCGATCAGCCCCAAAGAGCAGCTGCTGTGGATGGGGGGGGCTCACTGCCTCAAAGGTGACGCTGACAGGACGCGCTGACACGTGCGCGAGCCGCTGGGTCGCGGTTTCTGGTGTTCCCACACAGACGCCCTCCACGCCTCCGTAGCCACTCTGTAGACAGTTTGATTAACGCATCACATGGATGGGCTCAATTTACTCCGAGGCCGCCGCCTTTCACCCGCCGTCATAACAGGACAACCAAACCTGCACTTCCTCTGACGTCCAGCAGAGGCAGCATTGAGTCGGTGTTACCACAAACACATTTACATACAGATGAACTGTTCGGTCACCTATAAAGTTTGTATTATTAGGGGCGTGGCCTCTTTGACTGACAGGTGGATGGTGACACAGGTGCTGTAGCTGTTAGCTTCACCTGAACTGGACCTCTGGACTGTGTTTGTGCTGTTGGAGCCTTCTAAATGACATCATGTGACCAATATCACGGCTGCTGTGATGTTAATGTAGTAACAGAGCATGGAGGGTGGAGTTAGCTGGTAACCCCGCCCTCCACAGACGGTCTGTCAGTACAGTAACCTCACAGCAGCTCATTTCTAACAGTGAGGGCTGAAAATAAACACTAGCAACTTTTTATTTTCAGACTGTGGCGTTGAATCCTCGCCGGGCTCCGCTGCAGCCTGACGGTAACTGTGTGTTTACACTCCCACAGAGAAGAACAGACTGAGGCTGCTGGACACACGACTATAATTTGGTGCGATCTGAGAGAACCTCGGTGGTTTCTCCTTATCAGAGGCTGCACGCTGCTGCGCTCCGTGTGTCTGTGCGTTCAAACAAAGACTCAGGTCCAGATTACACACTTTCTGCTTTTTGGCTTCTTTTGTCCTTTGACCTTCTCTAAAAGCTAAAACATGTTTGTCTGGACGGCAGACGCAGGCTGGGGGGATTTTAGTGAAACTGAGGATTTCTGAAACGCTCGGCAGCAGCTGCAGGTCAAAGCTTTGAGGCGACTCCACCCGAGGAGCAGGAGGAGGATGTTTGCACTGCTCCTCCGCCTCCCTGTTTGTTTTCCACTGAACCCTGCGTGACCCTGCTGGTTCCTGCTTCCTTATCTGCTGCACAGTCACGAGGCCAAGCGGGAATACAAATATGCCAGATTATGCCACAGATTATGCTGCTATTTTTAGACAGAGCCCCAGATTAGCGCCGGCCGAGGAGAAGCTGCAGGGTGCAAGAAAGAGTCAAACCTTACGGGCTGGCGTCTTCAGCGCTGCCAGCTGTTTATGCTGGTGTGTTTTTTCGTGAACAGTCAAACTTTCAAGTCTTTATTTTCCATTTGAGAGGAAACTTGAACCGTGCGGGCGCCGCGGGTCACGTGTTTGTCATTTCCACGCTGTTCTCGTCTCCTTTGCTCCTGATGACTCCTCATCAATTCTGCCTTTCACCACAGAGAAAAACACAGCAAAGTTCAGATCCCGCAGACCGTCCTCATCGCCAAGGCAGAGAAAAAACAAAAACACTGGTCGGCTCATCAGGTGGGTGAAGAGCTCAGGTGTGTTTGTGACCTCACAGGTGAGAGAACTCGCTCACGAGGAAAACTCAGAAGTGTCAGATTCATGCTGCGAGGTCAGACTTCCTGTTCAAGAAAACAAGCGCCTCTGACAGCACGGACATGTGACCCCGCGTGTCTGTGTTTACATTCACATCCACCAATAATCCTGACACACACACACACACACACACACACACACACACACACACGTTTGTTTTCATTCAGCTGCAGTTTTAATAAAACTCAGTGTGTTGTTTAGTTCAGCCTAAATGTCAGAGATGTTTCTCCTCCTAACTTTGCGGCCGTTCCTGGAAACGCGTCAGGATTTTTCCCCTCCACGAGCTTCAGATTGTAATCAAACCTTTACGCTCAGCGTCACGTGACGTTCTGTGGCCCGAGTGGAACACACAAAACATCCACTGGAGGATTTTTAATCATTTTAAATGACTTTAAAAGACAAAGTGTTGTAAGACGTTTTGGTTCCAAAATCAAAGAAGAATAAGAGAGCATCACCAGCACGAGCTGGTCTAATTTAAGCTCATTCATGCTCCTCGGCTGCAAAGTGCCAGTGAAGTCTCACATTTCCTCAACAAAGAGCGACTCCGCCCCGTGGTCGAGGACGCCTGCCGTCTCAAAGGGACAAACGCCTTTCATTTGCCTTCAGTGCGAGACGGAGAAGAAGCGGCTGTGACGGAGAGTCTTTGTTCTGCTGCTGAGGGATGAAGCACCTCTGAGTTTGACTGTTTTCACCATCTCAGCCTGTTCGGGATCATGTGGTCATTTCTACATGTTAACGTTCCTTCTCTGTGTGATATTTCTAGCGGCCTTCTTCAAAGACGCGTCCCAGGATTGATAACTGTTTCTTTTAAATATCTCATATTGTAATAGAGTGAATTGTTGCCTCCCAGTGGTATAATACAGAAGTGCCTGTTACAGGGCTAGTTCTTGGTTGACCAACGTATAACAAAAAAGGGTAGTTTTGTGCACCGCTAAAGAATCAACAAGTTAGTGTGTGATGTCCTGCTGTTCAATAAAAGCACGTATCCACGTCCTTCTGTTCTGATCTTTTCAAGACCCTAATCCAGAATATTACAACTGGCGACGAGGATTCTAAAGATTTCCACTGCGTGCCAGAAGCTGTAGAAGGGCTGTGCTCACATGTAAAGGGAAAAAACACAACAAGACGTTTTTCTTCACGGCTGCAGCGGAACAGCTTTGGTGAGCTAACATGGCGATGCATGTGGGTCGTGTTGAAGAGTATAATGAATCGAAGGAAGATTTTGAGTCATATTTGGAGCTGTTGGAGCAATGGATGTTGGCAAATGATGTGTCCGATGAGAAGAAAGTGTGCACGTTTCTCTCTGTGATCGGAGCAGATACATACAGGCTGCTAAAGAATCTTGTGTCTCCGAGGGTACCGAGTACCATGGGATATGCAGCGCTGACTGCGGCGTTAAGTGCGCATTATAAGCCGACTCCAGTGGTGATAGCTGAGCGTTTTCGTTTTCAGAAACGTAACCAGAAAGAAGGGGAGGCAGTTTCTGACTATG
>VUQP01021252.1:0-18294 GCA_015108555.1 Coptodon rendalli
TCCATATCTAAGGCTACGTTCACACTGCAGGCGAAAGCGCATCAAATCCGATTTTTTTGACCCTATGCGACCCATATCCGATCATGGTATGACAGTGTGAACGGCACAAATCCGATATTTTCAAATCCGATCTGGGTCACTTTCGTATGTGGTACTGAATCCGATACGTATCCGATGTTTTAGAAAGCGACTGCTGTGTGAACGGTCAAGTCGCATTAAATCCGTCTTTTACGTCACTGACACAAGACAGACGCCAATTATCAGCGCCGGAGAAGCGCCCGATAGGACATCGCGAACGATTTCCTACCATCCGGTGAAACTGTTGGGATCTAAACAGAGCGAGTTCTGTGTGACATCTTTTGCGCATGCGGGCCGCTTTGAGCGTTCACACTGGAGAGCGTTTGATGTCGCATTTTATGTGTAGTGTGAACAGGCAGACCAAAAAATCGGATTTGATCAAAAAATCGGAATTGAGCATTAAGACCTGCAGTGTGAACGTAGCCTAAGAGCTTCCTTACATTAAAAATGTAGTCACCTAATGCTTCTTTATTAGATGCAACTGAAATGAGTAATAGCTTTCAAAGTTAAAATTTTAGTTTCTTAGGTGTTTGTGGGGGAAGGCGTGAGCTGGAGCAGAGATGGGTAGTATTAGAAATACTGTGTTTGTTAACAGTGAAACAGAGAGAGCATAGAGAGAGAGCGAGACAAAGCGTAAAAATGGAGAGGAAAGTGAGTGAGGGCAAAGGAAGGAAGGCAGAGGTGAAAGCCAGAGAGACAGAACGGAGGGGAGGAAGGAAGAGGGAGAGAGACCTATTAGAGAGAGAGAGAGAGAGGCCCCCCATGAGGGTTAGAGCTGCAGTTTGTGCTGATTACCCATGTGTCCTAGAGCTGTGAGTCCAATTGTTAGAACATTCACAAAAGTATCTGGTCTCCTTACTTCACTTTCTAAATGCCAAAACTATAATTAAAAGTACTGCAGTGATTCAGGACTGAACTCAGTACAATGGCAGAACTTGTTTAAAAAAACCCAGAGAAATCAGTATTTGACACTCTGATAGAGTCGGACAGTATGAAGCCAACCTCAGTTTCTCAATCTTAGAATTCCCATAATGCATTTGGCTTGCCTGGTCATTACCTTTCACCCACCTCCCCAGTTTGTGATGCAGGCTTTGAGTATGTAATGACTATTGCTGTCAGTTAGGGCTTTTTTCCCAGACTGTAAAAAATTATTAGGATTCTTTTTCATTAGCTCTTTGTTTTTATTGTGCATTCCTTTTATTTCTTTTTTGGTAATAAAATAAGAGAGTATGTGGTGAGAGCCCACAGATTCCAGGCTGCTATTCATCTGACTGCTTGTACATGTAACATGCATGGAAAGTAAAAAAGGAGCTGCTTGATTTTTCCCAGTTCTCCTCTTATGACAGTGTGGTGAGTTTACCTTTGTGGAGTTTACACCCATGTAATGAAAACACTGCAGCCTTGAAACTGTAGTTCCAGCTAATGAAGGTTACATGTGAATGGAAAGGTGAAAAAAATGTTTTTAAAAAGCCTTAATGTGATAGCAAAATAAAGATAATGATGCAAGTTCAGCCCTCATCGCTTCACAGGCTATTACCTGGCCTGGTAATAGACATAGCCCAGCTCCTACCATGAACATTCTCACTAACACAGCTCATCATTGAAACTATGACATTTGATTGACTTTTTGACTTTGGTCAAAAACTCCCCACATCCCATTGTGATCAAACATGTGAAATGCATCTGAAGGTCCCACCCCAGCTAAAACCCAGTGGATGTGGGACTGATTTCCTCGTATGAGATACCAAAACCATTTTCACTCGTAGGCCAAGCAAAGCCTTCAGATCTGAGTTGTCATATTTAATAGTTTTAGTAATTGTTCTCTGCTGCTGCTGTTTCTCATTTCTCAGTGAACGCTCACGTGTCCCGGGATTGAAACTGCCTCTCTGAATTTCATGTGGTGAGCTTTAGTAATGCAGCCTCCACATGTGCAAGCACGGCTAAGCTGCTATTGATGTTGAAATAAAGTGAATCTTTTATTTGGGCGTACACTTTTTATCATGCACCTTATCAACATCACTGAATAAGAAATAACCATTCATGTAATATTAGCACTGGAGGTTCGTGTTAATGAAAATGTTACTTAACTGCGGCAACTTAAAATTGACTCGTATGAGGGGAAAAAAGGACTTGGACTGTCGGTGTGGAAAATTATCAGTGTGTGCCAGCAGTGCTCCAGACAAGTGAAAATCGCAGGCCAAGTGTTCTGGTTCCTTGTGGTTCTGAGCGGTGGTTACTGATTACAGACTAACTATTAATGCTGAGACATGTTAACAAGCAAGCAAAAGCTAAATGAACTTCAAATGATAACTGATGGTTTCTAGAAACCTTTTCAGCAAGTTTGTTCTTATTCTCTCCGCCCAGAGTTTTCAGCTGCTAAAAGTCAAAGTCGCCTCAAACACGACTGGTCTGCACTGCAGTATCGTCACAAAAGATAAACAAAAAACCCCACAGAGCTATCAACAATCCTATCAAAATATTCTGCGTATTCATGTGGAGATATCTGTCAATAGATATTACTCCCATCCTAACTTCAACCCTGAACCAAAGTCTTCAAACCTGAAGGTGAAGTGAAAAATGTCCTCATTAGGGCTGTGCGATATGACGAAATATATCGGATGATGAAATTAAAACATCTGTTGTTTCATATTATACGCTGTTGTTTGTTTTGTGGTGTCGCAAAATAAATTTTTCATCTTTTGGATGGTCAGCACGTGGATGCAGGCACAGAGAATCCCAGCATGGCCAGTGAAGACGAGGCAGAACCGGGTAGCTCCAAACAAATCGAGCACCAGCATGGACATGGTTTGGTTCTGAAAAGTCTGACACTGGCCAGAAAACTGTACAATGCAAATTATGCAGGAAACAGGTCTCCACCACAGACTCAAATCTGACAAACCTCTACCACCTACGCAAGAATCACCTAAAAGAGTGTGGAGAGAGTTTATGGATGAGAAGCAAAAACAGCCGTCAGGTGCTCCAGATAAACCGTAGACTCAAACGTTAGAACAGGCTTTCCCCCGCAGCACGCCGTGCAATAAATGCTCACAAAGAAAATGGCGGGGTTACACCTCCTGTCTAAAAATATATAGTTTCATGCATCCGTCAAAACACTCGACTCCAGGTACACGACGCCCAGCTGAAAACACTTCACACAAGTTGCCCGAAATTCACAGAATTTACAGAAAATGTTAAATTTTGTGATGTATGTTGTTATCGGGATGAGAAATGTCTTAAATGGATATGAGATTTTGGTCATATCACACAGTCCCCATTCTATTCTCACAAAGCTATATGCACACAAACACATGCAGTTACTGCCACAGACCGTATAGCAGATAGACGTAACCACCATGATGTCCTGTTATGGAGCATTTTTTCCCGATTGCCTCGTCACACCTCCCTTTATGGCTCAGCCGATAAAACAATTAGAAAAGTGGCTGCTGAAGTTTCAGAGCAAGCAAGCTGAGACACCTGAAGCTATCCACGGGAGTCGCCCCCTGCTGGCCATGTGAAAGAATGCAGGTCAAAGGCACTTCGGCAACGGCTTCACTTTTGTGTGAACTGGAAGCTACATCCATCTTTTATACTAAGGTTACAACCGTGTAGGCTTTTAGTGGCACAGTTTCTACACTCAGTTTCTTCAGGAGAATTAATCTTTCATATATCCACGTATGTAACCAACATATTGATCTTGAAGGGGACAGATACAGCGAGACTGACACTGAAACAAGAGCAGGACAGAAAGAGAGACTAGCAGAGAGATGCAGTAAGAGTGTTTCTCTCGTTTGTCCCCGTGCTGTCTGTGTTATAAATGTCTCGCTTGTATCTGATTAGCATATGCATGAATATATTATAGTAACCTTTTCACTGAAACGATATTTGTAGCGTTCCCTTATTCTGTCACAGTGTGTGTGTGTGTGTGTGTGTGTGTGTGTGGTTGTCTGATGGAGGACAAGAGACACCAAAGACTGGATTTATTTGATCCCTATCACTTTACAGCATTGTAATATGTGAGTGTGTGTGTGTGTGTGTGTGTGTGCACAAGTTTGTGTGTGTGATTCATGGACTTCAGGATGCAAAATAAGAGCAACATTTTTCTCCAATTAATTCTGATGGAGAGACCAGACCCCTGTTAGTGTGTGCGTGCGCGTCAGTGCAGCATATTTTTAATGAGTAACTAGATCAGCTGAGTGGAGAACATTTCACACTGGTTTGCTGTGGTGGCAGCAAGCAGACACCATCAAGTCTGATGGGACAGGAAGGCCATTTCCTTATTTATTACAGCCAGGCTAGTGGATGACTCCACGCCACAATTCTTTGCAGTTATGAAGACACTGTCCTCTACTTCAGGACACAGTCAAGGCCAGGATGAAGAGACAGCTTCACATCACAGCTCATACTCAGTGAAATGTATGTGAGGAATGCCAGCTGAGACTGGCTGAGGAACACTTCAAGCAACTGTGAAGTCTGCATGCCACTGGTCACGATGTTTAGTTTCACTGTAGTGACTAAAACACTGACATGCTGTATATCAAAGAACACATGACGTGATAAATAAAACTTTTCAAGGATTCAGGCTCCAGCTGCAGCTCACTCTCTGGGCAGTGTTCGCTTTTGAGGGAAGATTATTTTATTTTTAATATCTTTTGATTTGTTCTTTTTAAGAGTTTGAAGTGCCAACAATATCAGACAGGAGCTACATGACAGATGTTTACTTTGATGTTTTGTTGAATGATGTTTACATGAATAACTTGAGCTCATTGGATAATATTCTACTACAGTATATTTCTAACTAACCAGGCAGCTCCTCTTCTTTCTCTTGACAACACTTTCTTTAAAGATGTCACATCTTCATGGATCTATTTCTAAAATAAATTGTCTGTGCGGAGTATCCCTGAAGCCTACAGCAGGTTTTGCCAGCACATTGTTAGTTGCTTCTCACCATCTTTCTGTTCTTGAACAGTACAGTCTATTTGCTGTGATAATAAATAAACTTCCCATTTGTTATTTCCCATGATCAGCCAAGAAATCCCGCCTCTTCCCATGATTGAATTCTCTTTTCTTGAGACATAATCAAAAAACATGTTGACGCAAAAGGATGGATGCTGGTTTTGTTAGCCAGTAAAAGTAAACTCTTTCACATGAAAACTGCACATTTGTAAACAATCTTTAGTTCAGTTTAACTTGGTGACTTTCCATTCTTGCCACTGCAGTTGAATGACTTGTCTTCTATTCATAAAGAGGAACAGGAACTATAACAGGACATGGAGCTACAAAATTTATCAATATGCCACCCACCATTCAGCTGGATTATGACAGACGTGTTTATGCCATCAAGCTTGTTGCAAACTCCTGAAAACTCCTCAGATGTGGAAATGGTTGATGTTTCAACACCCTGCTGTCCTCCAAGTCCAAGCTGTATAGCTACGGGACCAGTTGTTCATATCAGCAATATTTTTTTGGAAATGGCCACGAGCGTTTCTAAGAATTGGTTGCTGAGGGGGAAAAAAAAGATGAATAGGCAGATATTTGTTACTTTTAAACTCTCCCCTCATTTCAGTGTCTGTGTTTGTCTGACTTTGTCTCTCTATATGAATCCTGACTGCTGACTGATTGAATAAAGGCGAGTTTGTCGTGTCTGGTGGTCTGTTTTAGACACATACACTATACACTCCCACAGAACTGTCATACATCACAGCTTAAAGGCTTATAGAGTAGCTACTCTAGTATCTCGTCAGCTTTCTGAGTCATGACATGGTTTTCAATTTTCCCTTTTTCACCTGACTGCACTTTACAGCTCCGGTCCTCCATCCTGACTTAGTCTCTCGCGCTCTCTCTCTCTCTCGTGTCATGTCCTGTTCTGTCTGTCTGCGTCTTTCAAGAGAAAATGAAATTAGGTGGACTTGCCCGAGTCCGTGAATATTGAGAATTATATCACAGTCCAAGTATTCACTCAGCAGAGTTACAGGGAGAGCGGGAACACTTTGTGAGCGTTCGTCTGTTTACAGACTCCAGCGTGGGATAGTTGTTGTAGTCTTGAGAACAAATCGTCAAACGTTTAGAGGCTAATCTTTTATGTTACGATCCAGTTGCTGCCTGTCTTTCCAAGATGCACAGCTGCACTTGCGATTTAAGAAATTTGAACTGGTGCAGAATATTTAACAGAATCTCTACAGTGATCGTATCTCACTGTGTGTGTTTTCCAACAGGGCCGTCATGTCAAGACAGGTCAGCTGGCAGCTATCAAAGTCATGGAGGTCACAGAGGTAAGGGTTCGTTACCTCACTACTCTCAGAGTATACCTGTGTCATCACCTGTCGTGTTTGAGGCAACGCTGTCTCCTGCTCAAAAATAATCCTTATTATCTCTATTTTATTTCGACATCCTTTTTATGCTCCACCTGTTCTTTACCTGGAATGTCAACTTCTCAAATGCATCCTTTCATGTTCAAACAGCCTGAGCAACATCATAAACACCAAACACTGTTTGTGCCATCGCATGAACTAGCTGACGTCAGTTTGATGGAGAAATGAGGGTAACTCTGGTAATGAGCCATTGAGAGCAGGCTGAAGCCTGACTGCTAGCTTGTACAAACATACTTACAGGAGTCTGCAGATGGATGGCAGACTGCGTTACACAGTATATAACTGACAGAACATCATAAGATGCGTAACGACCAAAGTGGAACGTTAGTGTAATTAAACTCAACGCCACCGTGATAATCATCCTGTTAACATAAATCATACATGACAGCCTTTAAAACATGACTCCTGTTTGAGGGTTTTGCATCGAGATGACCTGTTTTTCTTCAGCTCCTGGATTAAATTTACACATACTGTAGTGCAAGAGTTTCTTGCAACTCATTACACATACAGTTGAGTTTTTTCTGTACTAGGAATCACTGAATATACAGCTGATAAAATAAGCATTGAACACGTCACCAATATAGTTCCAGATTATCACCAGATGTTAGCAACAACCCATCCAATCCATGTGTTCGATATTTACTTTAACCGCTATGGTTGTACCGTCTAAAGAAAAACAATTCCTTGTACTATTATAGCATGATGTCCGGTAGACGTGAAATATGCAGGATTGAAAGAAAAGACGAGACAGTTTGTGGTGGTGTATTTCTCTCCAGAGACCCTACATCCTAGTCCTAAGTCCCCACAGCAGTGCGCGTTGTGTGAACGTATGTCTCTGTAAAAACCTCAACACACTGGTTTTATGGTTTATGAAGTCAACCACTGGCTTCTAGATTCCTGGCTTTGGAGTTTGCTCTTTAACTTCGTGGCCATCTTGATCTTAAGGTGTCAGCTAACAATAGCAGTGTAGGTTAGCCAGCTGCATTTCTAAACCTGCTTGGGGAGACAAAGTACCAGACTAATGACCAGAAGTTCACTAACCAGAGCTGTGAAAATGCTTCAAAAGGCACCAGTATAACAAATACAGTCAAGAGGTGAAGCCTAGCGAGCAGCTAGAGCTTTGTTTTTAAACAGCTTATGTTTGCTGTTAGAATGAGTGAGTTATTATTCCTATGTTAACATTTAGCTAGGTACCGCTCCACAGACAGGCTTGCATGGCTTTTTGGATTCATATTGGTGAAATAAAATGTTAAAAGATCACTAAATCCAACACGCTCCGTCTTCTGTCTTGATAAGATTTGCTTTATGTGATAGGAGAGGGAATATCTTTGGGCTTTGGTTTCTTGTTCAGTAATGCAGCCAAACTGGAGAGTTTAGCACAGACTTTGTCATTTTTCTCTGTTTCTTACATTTTATGTAGCAGATAATTACGTGATTAATGGAGAGAATAATCAGACAACTAGATGACATGTTAAGAACTCGTTAGAGCATCCCCCAGAAAAAGAAGTCAAATACAAATTATAGAGTGCCTGAATAAATTATATTACAGATTGTTCTGACATCTAAGTGTCGTAGTTTCTTTGTGTGGATGTGACAGCAGGAAATGCTTGGCTATTATCTGCCTTCTCGCAGACACACACACACACACACACAACCTCGTCGTAGGCAGAAGCCTGTGTGTTTCAGATGGAAGTGAAAGTTCAAACTGTGCCTTGTCATTTTTCTCCCCTCCTGTGAAGATTTAAGGGAGGGCAGCGACTGTGAGAAGCTCTCTGTTGTTTCCACTTTCCTGATTAACAACCACAGCCAGCTTCTCCAGCTCTCCTCTTCTCTTCTGCTCTCGTTTCCAGATCCAGACTAGATTTAGGGGTCCAGTGAATTGGAGAAGTCACAAGTCATTTCCAGGATTTATACTAGGAAAACAAAAAGTGCCGCACGCAGTTTCCTCTGTGTGTCACGTAAAGTCGACCAACCCCGGTGGTTTTGTTGTGGGATGGGAGTAGTTGAGTTAAGGTCCAGTAGCTGGGTGAGAGATCATCTGAGGGTTATAAACAGATTTACCTGGATGTGTTTTGTGCTGAGATTTTACATTTAGAGCGACACTTTAAATAAACAGGTCACGTGTCTAAGGCAGAAGGGCCACTTTTATAAAACCTTTATGAACCCAACACAGAAGCATCACAGTGCCGTAACACCTGCTCTTCAGGCAAACACCAGGCAGCGCCATTTTCAATAATGACTAATAACGAAATTCCAGTTAACACATGGCAGTAATATTTTTGTCACTTGTTTGATTCCTTGTGTTTTTGCTCTTGTGTTTAGGAGGAAGAAGAGGAGATAAAGCTGGAGATCAACATGTTAAAAAGTTATTCCCACCATAGAAACATTGCTACTTATTACGGTGCCTTCATTAAGAAAGGCCCTGCTGGACAGGACCACCAACTCTGGGTTTGTAAACTCGTCACATCTGTTTGTTTTTCAGCACAAACTGTGGATTATCTTAGTTTATATTAAACGACTGCTGTTCTTTTGGGTTACCTGTGTCAAACACCACATGTTTCTACTATTTATTTCCCATATAGTTAGTGATGGAGTACTGTGGAGCTGGCTCCGTGACAGACTTGGTGAAGAAAACAAAAGGAAACTGCCTGAAAGAAGACTGGATTGCTTACATCTGCCGGGAGGTGCTCAGGGTAAGATCAAACACACAGCGTAAAAGGTTTTTTCTACCTCTATAAGTGACCTTTTTAAATAAGTATAGAAGAACGTGAGCTTTCTGGGTAATGCAGCGATGCTGTTTGTGTGTCAAACCCTCCATCGTCAGCTGACTCTGTGATCTAATAGCACAGACAAACAAACACTCACCAGCGACCTCTCTCTGCCTGCGGTGCTGTTCTAGTGTTGGTTAAAAAACGCAGGTAGTAACTAGTTTGTGGATGTAAAGCGTGGTTCAGTGTCTGCTGTTGGAAAGAAACACGATGGCTGCTTTTAGTGATTCTTTGCCAAAACAAAGAGCAGCCAAACTGACACTGATACTTCCTCATGTTCGGGGATTTATTCTCTCTTATGTTTCCCACTGTGACTCGGGGGGATTTCTTCTTTTAGTTATATACTTAAAAGGCCAGTTTAAAGCACATCTCTGTAAAATGTTATGGTTATCATTATGAGGGATCACGAGGTCCTGAGAAAGGCTCCGGGATGTTTGCTCCGCTTTCTGTGCTGGTGTTTGTGGCTCGAGTCAGAGACATGCACAGTAACATATCAGCTTATATCAGCCCCCGGTGACCTTGATGTTGCCGTTATCTGCAACAAAAATGGAACTGAGCTCATTTTTTTACTTTTTTGTTTTTGTAGTTGTAAAAAAACTTAAGAGACAAAGAGCTCTGGACTGTCGCCAGCGTTTTCTCCGCTGCTGTCAGCCATTGTTTTAACATCACAACACACGCACGCACAAATACACACAGACACCACGGTGAAGTCATTGTCTGAAATAAGACTTACTTCCTCTGTTTATTTAACCCACTTTGAAGAAGCGAGAATGCAAACACACACACACACACACACATTAAAACTGTGCTTGAGTTACTCGGCCACTCTGCCTAAAGTAAGGATGTCTACTGATGTACTTGAAGCTAAAAGTTAAATCCTGCTCTCCGTTCAGTAATCCTTCAGACACGTGATCTAAATGCTCTCCGAGGGCAGCGTTTGCCCCTTCGTATTTATAGCGACGGTCATCTGACCGTGTGTGCACGGGAGTGTTTATATGTATTCATATTTGTCTTCCAGGGCCTTTCCCATCTTCACTCCCACCATGTGATTCACCGAGACATTAAGGGACAAAATGTTTTGCTCACAGAGAACGCCGAAGTCAAACTGGGTATGACACACTGACACATGTGCTGTGGTTCCTCAAGCATACGTAACCCCTGGGAGAACGACAATCACACAGTCATATTCAAACACATAAATCACACGACCACAAAGACGCTTCTGAAAGTAGCAAAGGTTGTGGCTGTTTTTCACACATGAAACCTTTTTTTTTCTTTTTTTTTTGCAGTTGACTTTGGCGTGTCAGCCCAGCTCGATAAGACGATCGGTCGGAGGAACACCTTCATCGGTACTCCTTACTGGATGGCCCCGGAGGTCATTGCCTGTGATGAGAACCCTGAGGCTACATATGACTACAGGGTACCTAATTTCAAAGAAACAGCCTTGTTTCATTTTTTTTTTTTAAGTGAGAATTAAGGCAGTTCCCAGCTGCTTAAGGTGGTTTATTTGTTATCTGTAGTCTAACATGGTGCAGACTATGCTGTGGACAAAGTGGAAGTGGTTATATTTTAATGTTGCATATTCAACTACACATACATGGAAATGACCGATGAAGATGAACTACTATACACTTTTACACTTCTGCAGTTTCAGTCATCTCACAGCTCATGAAATCCAGATGCAGGGAAAGCAGCATTTGTGTAACTGTGGTTGTTTTATTCTGTAATGCTGAGTGTGGGTCACCCACCACAAGTCATATCTGTTGTGCCACACGCATGTGAGACAGACAACCAAGATTCAAACATCTGCTCTTATTATTGCTTTTGCTTTGAGCTCAGTTTAGTTTCACTTGGTTTCCAGAACTCATTGCAGTGTTTCACTTTAGTTTCTATTAGTCTTAGTTACTTTAATGTTTTTGGATTTATCCATTTATGATTGAGGAAGTTCAAAATAGGTAATACAAAATAAACACAAAGCTTCCTGTTATGTAGACACTGCAGCCATGAAAACCCTCCTGAGTTGACAAATTTGACCAGCGTGACGAAGAGCAAGTCTGCAGACGTTTCCTGTGTGTTGTCTGTTTTAGTTATTTTTGAAAGTGCGCAATATTATTTTTTCTTCTTGTTTAGAAGTTTTAGATGTGAGTTTATGTTTCATTAACTCTATTACCTTTTACGTGAGGGTGTCAGTAAAGCACTTTAAGCTGTTTGTTGCTGTGTTAGGCAAAACTCACTTGGAGGTCACAGGTTTGCTTTAGTCCTGTTAGCTAAAAGAACGTTGTGTTGACAGCCAGGATCAGTTTCTTCTTCAACATTGCTGAGGGGATAAAAAGTCCAGTCGTCGCCTTCAGTTTGACTGGCTGCTGAGAAACACGTGGCTCTGGATGAAGAGCCGTTTCATGATCTGATTTTATGTTATTGCCACAGTTACTTTATCTTCAGGTGCCGTCGCGCTGCCCTCCTCATGTTTTCCAGCTGACACTGTTGAACCATGTTAGGCTGCCTGTTTGGTCCTGACACTTTTAATTATTGTTCTGAAACACAGAAAAAATCATTCTTAGTCAGACTTCATCTTTCGTTTTCATCTGTAATGTCTGTCACTAACCAACACGTGTCGATTCACAATATAGAGCCAGTTCAACACATATCATCACATGCAAGAAGTTCATTGTCTGTAAGATGGCTTGCAAATCGCATCGACCATGATTTAATTCCAACAACGCCAACTTCCAAAACGCTAGCACTCAAAAATAAGTCTGCATAAGCATATATTCAACAGACAGCTTCCGTAAATATAAGACGTTCACCAGAGTGACAACATCTTTCAAGCACAGTCCAAAATCTTTGTGCTGTGTTCTGTTTTTTATGACGTAAACCTCATCCAAAATCTTCACCATAAAGTTTGAGTTCACTGAGTGACTGATTAATTTTATCGTATTTCACAGAAACATCCTGAGACTGTTTTTGAAGAAATCTTATATTAATCAGATCTCACACCCATGATTGAAAGAAATCTGCAGATCTGTGAACTCTGGAAAGTGTTTCTGTGATTCCCAGACCTCTATGCAGTCATTTTAAAATGCTATCCAAGGTTATTAGCTACACTTTAACCTTCTCCCTGCCTGTCTTGTTTTTAGAGTGACCTCTGGTCTTTAGGCATCACGGCCCTAGAGATGGCAGAAGGAGCCCCCCGTAAGTTAAAAACACATCTGCACACATGCACATGACTAACTGATATGCTGAAGTGTTTTACACTACATCGTACGTATTTCCCTTCTCATTTGTTCATTTATTTTTATTTTTTCCACATCTGTGACTCTCCTGCTCTCTGCCCTCCATAGCTCTGTGTGACATGCATCCAATGAGAGCGCTGTTTCTGATTCCTCGAAACCCTCCACCAAAACTTAAGTCAAAGAAATGGTAAGCCCTAAACACACACACACACACACACACACACACACACACACGCAGCAGGATGCAAACAGCAGTGTTTGGGACTTCTCTTCTAAAAACAGGGCCTCTGAGGGGTCTTTGTTGTGGGTTTCATGCATCTGATAAAAGATCTTCCAGCACTCTCGTCTTGAGAAGTAAAGGTTCAAAGTAATGGGCATGTCTAGATATATCAAGATAAATAAAGTTTGTTTTTTGTTTTTTAAAGAAGTTCAGTCGTCCAGATTAAAAACCCACTAGTGGGTGTGTATTCTGGATTTAATCCTATTTTAGGTATGATTATCAGCCTCTTTCCTTTCTCCCTCCATCTTTTCCGTGGATAATTGATAGGCACTTGTTGAACTCATGGTGGGACTCTCATGCTGTCTTTCATTCAGTATTAATGTCATCTGAAAAATGCTTTCTATTGGTGCTTTTAATAGCATCAATGATTTGGGGTGAACTGTTTCCCATTTCGCTCCAGGCCCCCTTGAGGCAGAAAAATAAAGCAGCCCCACATTTTCCTTCCCAGTTTTCTATGACTTTACACACGGCGCATGTCACTGATTGTAGAGTGCTTCTGTAGGTAGATATCAGCGTAAAAGTTGGATTCGTTATTTTGCTTTTCCTCGGTAGAGTAGCGCTGGGAGAGGTGATTCTAGCTTTTATACTGCGGGTGAGTGGAAATACTTATTTAAGAATTATGTGGAGTGTTATGCAGTTGATTGAATTAGATATTTATTTAATGTTTATGTTGGTTCATGTTGTTTTCTCTTCTGATTTGTTTGTTGAGTTTTATGGTTGGAACTACAATTTGTTGCTGTTTTTAACCCTATAATGCCATTTTTATTATATTTGCTACATGAGTTTATGAGACCTCATCAACATAATCAATACTTGCCTTAAAAACCTTAAAAACTCTTGTTTTTGGTTTTTTTTGTCTAAAATTAACATTGTTGCTAACAAAAAGTTGCCAAAAGCGCCGAATGTATCAAATGTGATACAAAAAATATATCATCAACAACATGATACAGCAAAAAAAAAGTGGATTTTGAAAAAATTAGTCTTTAAATTAGTGATTGAGTTTAGAGAATTTAGTGCATTCACAGAAATGTGGAGGTTAAGTGACACTTTGTTACGTTAGTGTGTCTGTTAAACCTGCTTGTAATGCTTTCACATTTGTCTGTATTTTGTCTGCAGGTCGAAGCGTTTCTTGTCGTTTGTTGATAGTTGCCTGATCAAGAACCATCTACATCGACCCACCACAGATGTCCTGCTGAGACACGCCTTCATCAAAGACCTGGCTAACGAGAGACAAGTTCGCATCATGCTTAAAGATCATCTGGACCGAACCAGGAAGAAGCGAGAGAAAGGTCAGGGCAAACAAACGCAGTAAATTTAAACCATAAACGGGCTATTGGCTGTTTTCCTGCTGCCTGTATACAGGGTGCTTTACAGTGACAGGAGCTAGGGCTATTTTTCTGCTCATAGGCTGCTTCACATTGTCCAAAGTCATCCAGCGAGCCAGATCAGAGTCTTTGTGGCCCCTGGGCCTTGGGTTTGACACTGCTTCTCTACAGGGTTCACAGTTTAATTCCACGTAAAACAAAGGCTGTCATATCTGCGCTACGCTGTTAGAATCTGAAAATCCTTTCAGTTGTGTCTAAGTGTCAGGGGTTTTTCAAAGTAAAATGTCAGGTTGAATTTATCACCATGTTTTAAAAATTGACGGTATCTTCTGGCTTTGAGCCCAGCCGTGGTGGATAACGCCGCACACTTGAGCTGAGAGCGGACCAGCTGCTCTCACTGCAGCAGCAGCTGTTTCGCTCAGGCTGCTCAGACAAACACAGCATTTTGCCTCATTTCTAGCCTGCTGTTTATGGAAATGTTTCATTTGGTTGCCATTTGGTACTTTTGCATATATTCTGCTTTGTTGTATCTTCATTCATTTTGTCAAAGCTTATGAAAACATATTCTGATGCTAACAGCGCCGGCGAGGCAGACGAGGAGAGCGCAGCAGTGGGAGAATGTTAGGTCAGGCCGAAGGGAAGTCTCGGGCTGACCTTTGCTTTCCTTTTTCTGCTGCATTCTTTTATAACAATGTCTCGCGCACAAAGATGGACGAATGAAGCGAGGACCAAGGGAACAAAAGGCATAGAAACAGACAAAAGAACAACAAATTAGGAATGTGTAACACGAGGAAGCAAGCTGTGAGACGTAATTTATCCTCCTCTTACTCTGGATGAGCTGCATGTGCTGAATCACTGATGCCAAAATGTGCAGTCAGACAGTGAGAAAAACAGTCAGGACGGAGATATTTATGACTCGTCTCTTTGCTTTGTTCTCATGTCAGTATTCAGACTGTGTAAGTAATCCTCATAATGTCTATTAGCTTTATTTTTCTTCATTTGGAAAAGTGAGAGAGAGAGAGAGAGAGACGCTGAGGGGAAGTAAGGAGGAAACGAATCACCATCTGGTTCTAATCTTCTGTTGGCTTATAACAACACTCTAATGACTGGTAGGCTTTCTGCTGTATGCGCTGTGTGTGTATGCAGTGTGTATAAGGCCATATTTGTGATTTAGTGTGTGTTTCTGTTCCCCTGTGCCCCTCCACAGTAATGAAATCTTGGTAGTATTACTGTGAAGAAAAAAAAACTTTGCAAGTTCTGCAAGAAAGGAAAAAAAAGAAAATCAGTACGTCCGGATATGATGCAAAAACGGATGTGTCATTCATCATACCCAGGAGTGTAGTTTGGACAAAGATGTCTGTGTTTTGGAAGATGAGTCACTCCAAGAAGAAATGATTAAAGTCCCACTTTTCAGTCGGGAAAAACTAGGCCGTCCCCTCCAGTCCTTCCCGTGTCTTTCAGCTCCTTTGGAGCCCTTCAAGCATGACATCACCACCATATAAAATATGCTTTTGCCCTGTTGGTTAACGAAAGTCAGTTTTGTCAGTCTTCCTCCTTCTTTTCTGCTTTGAACAAATCCACCTGTGTTGCGTTACCTTTTTGCCTTCTTAATGGTAACATATGGTGTGTCAAGTTGATGTTCAACTTACCCCAAGCTCCTGTCACACCATATGGTGGCCAAATGTCGTTATAGGAAGCTGACTGGACCCATCTTCAGAAGAGTGATTGATTTTAGTGCAGTGGACACAGTGTTCATGAAGGCGGTCCTGGTTAAAAATAAATTACACTGGGATAGTGGCATTTTTAAACATTTCCTACATGTGCTAACACGTGCTTGCATGCATTGTGTTGCCGTGTGTCCCTTGATAAATGGAGAGACACCTTTTAGATGGGGGAGCACTGCTGTCCTGAAATCTACTACAGCATAAAACTCTGCTCCTTTAGGCTTCCACAAAAGAAGCCTCTTTCAGTTTTTGCTGAATAACTTTGCCCACACTAGACTTTTGTGTGGCTTTGATAATGACAAAATTGCTACTGGCAGCAGACGATGAAGGGGGAAGAGGGTAGGGCATGGAGGAAATTTTAATGAAATAGCGGCTTGCTCACAAAGCCAGAAACACAGATGAGAATTCCCACCGCGGTGCTGACACATCAGAAGCGTTCACCCAAGACACCACCCGTGAGCGCATCGCATTTCTAACGCGTCACTTTACAGTAGAGTGTGCAGTGCAGCGTGTGAATGGTGCAAACATGGACTCGTCAGAGAGTCTTTCTCTGCATCTGGGGCCGGACGCATGAAGGCCTGGTGACTGACGTCATACAGTGGCTGTTTGTGCATCAAGTTATTTGAAATGTCAGTGAAAGGAAAGACAAAAGAAGAAGCAAAAGTGAAAGTAATGCACTCGCTCGACGTAGAGAAAAGAAACAGTTTTATTTTGGAGTTTCAGTTCTGGAATCATAAAAAGAAGAATAATCTGTAGAAAAAGAGAACGAGAGCATCGGTGCTGCAAGTTCAAAGCAAAGGCAAAAAGGAGAAATGGTGTACCACTCGCGCACAAACGGGCAGATTATTACTACAGCAATTTGTTTAGGCACCCACAATTACCAAAAAGAAGAAAGTTTCATGAGGTTCAGTACCCATTAAATTATATGCCAGATGACTTAAACTGGAGATATTCATACAGATGTGCGTCTGTAAACAGGACAAAATGTTCTGTGATATCAGCTCTTTGCCTAAAGGTGAGATTGTGTCTCAGCTTGTTTTTCATCGCCATCATTTTGGGTTTGACTCTGAAAAAGTGTGAAGTATCAGGACCAGCGTCCATGTGGGGAAAGGAGTACGTGTATTTAAATATCACCCTGTTGGGCGCTGCGTAGTAACATTTTACTGTATCCCCTCCTCTCTCTCTCTCTCAGAGGGCCCAGAGTATGAATACAGTGGCAGTGAGGAAGAGGATGATGAGGTCACAGAAGAGGAAGGAGAACCCAGGTAAGGCTTTGTCACGCCAGGCAAAACATTATTCACCAGAAATTAAAGCAGGACTCAGTTACTGCATGATGCTGTGTGAAGTAATAATCATGCTAAGCAACAAGCTGTCAAGCACATCATGCGTCTGCCATATAAACATGTAAACAATTACTTTTTTTTTAATTGTTATTAAGTCTTAAGTGATCATTGTATACGTTGCTACTGAATCACTACAGGTCATGCTTTATTATAAGTCCACGGACAGATGTTGCTGTCCCTGGATGTCAAATAGCAGACGGTGCCGTGCACAGAGCACTCACTCCTAGAGTGAGATTAATGTGTGTGTTTTTGTTGCTGTGACCACTTTCCCTTCGTCCTCACGTTAACTCGAGCACGTCACTCGCACTTGACTTAATGCCGCTCACGTGTCTCTCTCCATCAGCTCCATAGTGAATGTTCCCGGCGAATGGACGCTGAGACGGGAGTTTCTTCGACTGCAGACAGAAGATCACGACGGCGGCAGAGACGTAGGGCGCGGAGGAGGTGGTGGAGGTCAGCGGGGACAACAGGTAGTTTGTTTTGTTCCGTGCAGTTTTGTCCACATTAGTAAGATGCAGAGAATTACATGTGATACATTTATTATGAACAGCAGATTATTTTACTGAACTATTTCACATTTAGCAGTTAGCTTTCAGTATCATGTCAGGGTTAGACGGCACGCTGCTCAACGCTGGATGAAGTCAAACATGAATCGGTTTTCATAGTTGCATTTTAACCGTGGTCATGTTGTATTTGACATCCAGGCGTTGCAGCAGCACAGGCAGCAGCTGGAAGAACAGGAGCGATACAAGCAGCAGATCCTGGCTGACAGACAGAGGAGGATCCAGCAGCAGCAAGAGCAGCGGCAAAAGTTAGAGGATGTGAGTGCTGTTATTTACAGTGGTTTCCATAGGATTCACTCAGCATTGACACATTCATAATAAAACGTTAAGAGCGAATATGATATTTTATTGTGTGTGCTTAACTTCCTCTTTCACCTTCCTCATATCGAATCTTTAACACTAGAAGTCCCAGAGAAGAGCCATTTGGCTTTTCTACCTATAAAACCCACCGTCGAGCCAAATGGCTAGTAGGCTTTTAGCTAATATCCTTAATCACCTGTGAACAGCTGCTTTTGTTATGTAAATAAGGTGGGGCCATGCTGAACCACTTGGAGTGGTTAGTTTCCTGAGCCACAAGGAAACTTGTGTTTCAGTTTGCCTTAGGGAGAAATC
>VUQP01021253.1:0-41091 GCA_015108555.1 Coptodon rendalli
CAGCATAGCGTTGCCCTGAGGCAACAAACCACATTTTCATGCCTTACACTGGCCCTTCAAAAAAAAAAAAACTTTTTTTTTTCAAATAATGCTACCAGACACATCTCTTTCCAATAAAATGATGAGTTGAAGGTGGTGTGACTTTCATTTTGGGGGGGGAGGACCCCTTTCTGCAAGCTGCACTACATGAGAGACATCTCCATTAGGAGGCAAGATAAAGATCACTATTTTACATGTTTATAGTGAAATAAATTTATATGAAAAATACTTGTATGTGCATGAATATGTTCAGAAGCATATTTGATTGTTTGTTCTACTTTTTAAAATTTATTTATACAGTAAAACTGTTCATTTTCATTCATTGCCTCAAGGCAACACTGCGCAGTTAGCCCAATTTTTTTCAGGCAATATAATGCATTTGCATATGTGTGTACAGATGTGTTTGTGTGCATTTATATGATCATAGTCAATGTTTTTTACTTTACAATCTACTCATAATTACAGGACATGGATGTAAATACCTTTTATGGAAGGAAACCAAGGGAATGTGCACTTTCTGTCCTCAAAAAGTGAGGACAGTGAGCTTTCAGGGAGTGACAGTGAAGTAGAGGAGTGGATCCCTGAATGAGGTTTGAGGGACACTTAGGAGCTCAGGGGTCAGTTGGTAAAGTAACTGTGTCTGTGTGTGTGTTAATGCCCACATAGCAAGCAGGTCTGGCCAGGATCTGGTATCAATTCGGCACTTTGAGTAATCTGGGAGAGTAGAAAAGCGCTATATAAAAATCAGTCCATTCACTGTCTGAACAGAGTTTTGTCATGTTACTTTTGCACTGTTTTGCATGTTCCGGCATATGTTGTTATTGCATGGCTTGATTAAGGTACACATTAGGCTGACATCAGAGCTGAAACTGTTCTGGGCCAGCACAATTTAATTTCAATTCAGGTTAGATGTTTTTTGTGGTGTGCGCAACGCAGATTTTCTGTGCGCAGAGACCGTGCCAGCAGTGCGCAATTGCACACGCGCGCAGCTTAGAGGGAAAATGGCACCTGAAGGCGACCGTTTTATGCTTTTCGTTGTTTCTCGAGGCCTGAGTGTGAGATAAAGTCGGATTAGTCTGAAGTAAGAATCATGCAAAGCTACCCTGTGTGTACTTTCATTAAAAAGAAAAAAGAAGCAGCAACGACTGAACAGTTCCACGTTTATTTGCATTGACAAGAAGCATCAATTCTTCAGAATAAAAGCTTTAGTGCTTTCTCTCATTTGCATAAAAATAGTAAAACACACAAAAACAAACTTTTACTTTTTGCCCACTTACTCTGTGTCTCTTTGTCTCACGTTGACTGGCAAGAAATCCAAAAACAAAAACAGGAAATAACAGATTATCAGGCTACAATCAATAAATCCCATTCACAGCGTACCCCAGCCTCAAGCTGTGACATCACCGTATCCCCTCAGTGAGCTCTGATGCTGCATCCCACATATACACCTACATACTGCATTAGTTCACGTGACGCCGTGGCTGCCATGCTGCTCCAAATACATGCGCGTGTGTGGAAACACAGGGCTGATCTCTCGCTGACCTTTCAGCCGATGTTCGCGAAGTTTGGTGTGCTATATGTGTGTTATGGGACACTTATTTAGGTCAGTTAAATATTTTTTTAACCAAAACATTTGTCTTGTATCTCAGAAGGTTAAAAATATAAAATAAAGATGGCTGACTCAAGTGAGCAAAAGCAGCAAATTTTAGAGGTTTATGTGAAAAAGCCCGGAAAAACAGAAGCTTGTATTTTGGAAACCTGCTATGATAAATACATATGACTAACTTCACACAATCTGAGGTCGTCCTGAGCATCCTGAAAGCTTTCTAACAAATTATATGGTTTTATTTTGAAAATCTAGCAAAATAGACAAGTTCCAGTAAGTTGTTTTTTAAACTACAACAAAAAACAAAAACTACCGTCATCTTAAATAATCTCGATGAATTCCCAACTAACTAGAGGATTAAATGTAGAAAATGTGGTAACTTCCAATAACTAATGGAGGCGTTTATTTTGAAATAAGCGAACGCTTTTATTAGAGAAAACAGAGCTCACCATCTGTCTGAGCATCCCAGTAACTTGTTTCACACAACCAAAAAAAGGCCTTTTATTTTGACATTCTCACAGAAATAAATTACCTTTATAACGTCTAAACAACTAATAAAAGGCTTTTATCTTGAAAAAAAATCATTAAAAAAATCATTTTAGTCCTGATTCCCCCTCCCCAAAAAAAGGATTTTACTTTGAAAATATTGAAATAATTTAAGTAGTTTCAGGCTGTTTAACACAATAACATGATCAGCTTCTCTCTGATGTATTTGAATAAAGTGTTATTTTTGTTTATCCTAATTTCACGACAGTCATTTACGACTGTAAAATATCATAAAACAACCTTCTATCTGTGGCCTGGCGTTTCCTGTCGCTCAGTTTTTGCATCCTTCTTCCATTACAGCCAACAGAGCAGCGCAAAATGAGTTTATTTCGTACAGAAACGTCAGAAGCCAAACGCAGACCCCCTGAGCCACGGCATCTACGTGTCTCACTGTGACGACAGCGCCTGCGTTCATTGGTTTCTCCTAAAAACTGTAAAGTGTTGGACTTTTATTCTTTTCAAATATGATGCAGAGGAACGTTTGAGTGCCAACAGTCAGAAGACACTCAGCCTTGAACTTGGACTGAAGGTTTTTAAAGGATTTTTCTGTGATCTTACAAATATAGAAAAGGCTGGTGTCGCTTTATCCGAGAGAATTTCACTAACGATTCCTCACAGTCCTCCTCCGGAAGTCACCTGTGATGCCTCCGTGACTCTCTGCGTTTATACGAAGTTTTTTTTGTGCATTTAACTCCAAATGAAAGCAGCTGGAGCAGCAGTAACCCTCTCACCTGACTCACCTGTCGCACCTGTGCTGCCCGGCACGTGACTGAATCCCTGAGAGCTTGAAGCATAGACAGCAGACAAAGTGTTCACTAGAAGCAGGTTGTGAGATGTTGTTCTTGGAGGTTTGGAACGCTCACGCCAAACTCCGTTTAAATTTCATCTAATTTAATCCCAGCACGGCCAGCTTCGCTCGTGTGGATTTTGTAGTCATAGTAACACACCTGGGGACCGGGTTTCTGGCTCTCCCTGATTTCTTCTTCATGATATGGCTTCTAAAGAGACTTGTGGCTATTTCTGAGGTTAACTTAGACTACGGGGCACCGTTTGGGCTCGGAGGGCTCGGATTAGGACGCGGGGGTCTTCTTCTCCTTCTGCCGCAGGTGAATCTTCATGTGCCGCCTCCTCTCATCGCTGCGTGCGAACTTCCGCCCGCACTGGTCGCAGGTGAACGGCTTCTCCCCGGTGTGCGTGCGGATGTGCGTGGTCAGGTGGTCGCTCCGGCTGAAGTTGCGCATGCAGATGCGGCACTGGAACGGCTTGTGGCCGGTGTGGATGCGCAGGTGCCGGCTCAGCTCGTCCGACCGGGAAAACCGGCGGTCGCAGCTCTCCGCCGGGCACGGGTACGGCCTCTGATGCACGGGGGTCTTGCTCGGGCGATTCGGGTACTTCCGGGGTCTTAAGATGGGCCTGAGGGGGAGGTTCTGGTGGCCGGGGAAGGGGGCGGCCGCCGGGCCTTCGGGCGCGCTGAGCGTAAAGTTCCTGATGGTGTTGAGAGGCGTGAGCGGCGGAGGCACCCGCAACGAGTCCAGCGGGTACGGGAGGGCCTTCCTTTCGGGGAAGCCGGCGTGCATGTCCCTCTGGCAGCTCTGCGGGTAGAAGCCTCCGTACTCCGGCACTATGGAGAGCAGCGCGCCGTCAGCGGCCGGTTTGGGCGCAGAGCTGTAGGCGGGAGGCGGGTGGTAGGACACCGCGCAGGTGGAGGTGGACAGGTAACCCCCGGCCGCCTGGTCCTGGTACACGTCCCCGCTGCAGGAGTAGGACGGGGGCGGGTGGGGGTGTGAATGTGGGTGGGGGGGCGCGTACATGTGGCTGATATCCGGCTGGCCGTGCGCCATGTTCCCGTCCCCCGCTCCTCCTCCTTCTCCTCCTGCTGCTTCTCCCGCGTAAATGTTGGGTGATGCTGATCCGGACCCCGGTGCCGGTCCCGGGGGGGCGATGTCCGCACTGACCACGTTGATCACGTCCCCCTGCGCCCAGGCTGGCCCCGCGCTCCCGGAGTCCAGGGAGAACCTGCCGCTAAACGCCACCGGCTGCGTGCGTAAAGTGGCCACGTACTGCGCCAGGTGGCCCTGGAGAGAGAGCTCAGGTGCGCCGAGATCACCTGCAACACAGAGAAGAGCGCAGTCAGACACATTCACAGGAGCAAGCTCAGTATCTCCATCTAACTTGTCCATGCACATCCTCGAGTGTTTGAAACACACGAACGCTTACCGCCTCCATCCCCACCACCGTCCCGCCCTTCAGCTCCCTCCGGCCCCACGGCCTCCTCCTTGAACACCATCCCCGTTTCTGCGCACACATCTTTGGGAGCACCGTCTGGGATGCTGCCGAGAGACGCCGAGATTTCGGCTGCCGTCTTAGCGCTCATGTTCACCGACTCTCAGACGTGTTCGGTGTCTTCCCACATTTTCTCCGGTCCGCCTCTCATCCTTCGTTAACCACTCCGCGGAGGCGCGGCGGGGTTATAAAGGGAATCTCCCGGTGTCCCGTTGCGTCATTCACCAAATATGGAGTCGGGTTTTAAAAATAAGAATAATAAGAAGAAAAAAAAGGAGAGGGAACTCCAGAAATAGGAGCTTCCCGTGACGAAACACGGACCAAATAAATGATGTTCAGTTTATTCGCAAAACTTCAGGAGTGGATTTAAATTTTACTGCTCAATTTCAGCATGTTATCACTATCATGCGCACGTGCTTTGCGTTGTTTTGGTTTCATATAAAGGGGGAAGAAAAGATGCTCCATTATTCGGAATTCCGGTCCCCCTGTCTCCATAAAAGGACTCTCCGGTGAGGCGAGAGGAGCTCCGCCCGCGTATATGGCCGGTATCCGGTTAAATTGGGTTGCATTGTGTTGTCTTCGTGCCAGCTGAGCCCACACACTGACTGCGCACACCCATTTGTTTTCGCTCTTGTCTTGTCAGGAACAGATTACTGCTCTGACTGAGTCCCGCTATTGTTGGCCCGGGGTGAGATGGATGGGGGAGAATAATCATTGGAATCATCTCCTCGCTGCTCTTGTACAAACATGGATGAGAGAATAAATGAAACGTCCAGGCGCAACTGTGCCTGACAAACATCAGATCATCAGCCGAGTGTCCTGTTAGTTAAAGCTGAGGATCAGGAAGTGTTAAAACGTGTAAAAATGACCAAACAGATTCTCTCTCAGGCTCTGATTCAGCATTTAAACCTTCTCTGAGTTTCTCATCCAAAAAATTTATTTGCAGGTGAACTCAGAGCTCTCGGTCTGCCGAGCATACATGAACATATTAAAGGTATTTACTGGTTTAGCAGGTATGGAAGCTTGTTTATGCCACTGGGAGATAAAGTAAACAGTCCTACTGACTCACACTTAACTGGAAAAATTGAGTTAACCGGAAATTTAAACTAGCATCCACAGAGTAGAGAGTCTAACACAGCCCGTGCTGAGATTTAAAGATTTGGGAACGATTTCAGAAGTGAGTCTGTCCACTCAGCAGCCCTCTCGGTCACGGCCCTTATTTACAGCTTCATTGGAGCATTTTCTAAATCGGGGTTGCGCACGGTTTCAGATAAATGAATCCAAACTCAGACGGAACAGTTTGACACTTATGGATATGAATCAGCTCCTTTTCTCTTCTATTGCTGCTCAAACTGGACTGATGTGGATTTGAAAACACGCTTCGTGTCATGTTTCAGAGTTTTCTGATGATCATTTCTGAATTTTATCTGAAGCTTTGAAGCTTCAAAGGTTTTAAAGGCTCAGTTTGGGTTTATAACGACTGCTGACCTGCACACATGAAGGAAGGATCGGGCGAACATTTATGAACACACCGGCATGTGCAGGAACACAGAAGCAGCTCACTTTGCATCGTTCTGATGCTGAAACGTTTATCTATCAGCTGGAATCTGTTTGTTTGTTTGTTAATTTATTTCGATCGCGTAAACAAACAAGTACGTTTAGGAAAGAAAAGAAGAAAAATGCGATACACAATAAAACTATTACATTTCAGCATTGCTTCAGCTGTTCTGATTCAGTTACATATCGAAAGGAGTTGGAAGAATTACACACCTATTTAACCACGCCCCTTTGCCATAAGCTATCAGTCAATATTTAGTCAGCTTCCTCACTGATGTAATCTGCAGTAAAATTAACGAACAGGTTTCTGACATCACATCATGAAATCTTCTAAACGGAGATATTCACTGAATCTCAACATTTTCCCCTTTCTTTATGAACATCATATCTTTATAACTCTTTTTGAACTGCTTGGTTTGGACTTTGCTTCAACTCCACGTTCAAACTGTTCCACAGTTTCACCCCACGCACACAAACACAAAAGCCTTTTCTGGTAGTACGGACCTTCACAAATCTGAGGTTACAAAACCCCCTTAAATTATAACTTCCTTCAAAAAACAAAAAACCAAACAAAAACATACTCTGAATATTACCTGGCAGTTGGTTATTTTTTGCTTTGAACAGAATTTGTGCAAGAACAGTGAGTTTGTGTGTTCACTATAACCTGCACTGTGAATGATTCGAACTGCTTTTTTTGAAGAGTAAAAAGTGAATGTAATACACCTCTGTACTGCCCCAGACCTCTGCACAGCTTATGAAGTGATGTCTGATACCTGCTTTGCCTTGTTTAGCATTGCAATGCTTCTCGATATTTTGGAATTAACATGTCTTATTTGAGCTCTCCAGTTAAGTTATTCATCTGTTATTAACCCCAGAGATTTATTGTCACTGACTCTTTCAATATCAACACCGTTTATTTGAATCTTAGCATTTGTATTTAAAGTAATATTTCCAAATAACATAATTTTACTTTTATTTACATTTAATGATAGTTTATTTTTTTATCAAGCCAGAACTTTACTTTATTTATTTCATTAGTCATTTCATCCAATAAATGCTGCAGATCATCACAGAGCAGAAAATGTTTGTATTGTCAGCAAAGAGTTACATGTTTAATACTTTGGACACTTTACAGATGTCATTGATGTGTAAGTTGAAGAATTTTGGGCCCAACACTGACCCCTGGGGTACACCACAAGCAATGTCCATACATAAGGAGCAACAACAATTTAATTTCCCAAACTGCTTCCTGTCTCTTAAATAACCCAGAACTCAATTTAAAACTACGCCTCTGACACCACAACGTGCCAGTTTTATTATTAATATATCGTGATCTATAGTGTCAAATGCCTTTGTCAAGTCTATGAATAACCCAGCCACATATTGCTTTATGTCTGTGGAATTTGTGATGTATTCCATCCATCCATCCATCCATCCATCCATCCATTTTCAGACTCTTATTCATCAGACACAGCAGCCTCCTCCAGGTCTGATTGTGATGTCTCCGGCGTGTTTTGGTTGGACATGCCTGAAACTTCTCCCCGAGGAGGCATTCTGGTCAGGTTCTGACCCACCTCAGCTGGCTCCTTTCCACCCGGAGCTCCTCCTCAGTGAAGCTCCTCCTCATCTTTACATCAGAGGAAGCTCATTTCTGATACCTTTGATCTCATTAGGTCACTATCCACGGATTGTGGTCATAGGTGAGGGGAGGAATGTAGATCAACTGGTAAATTAATAGCTTAACCCTCACGCTCAGCTCTGCAGCTCCTCTCTCCACCCACTCATGAACAAGGACCTGATGCTTGAACTTCCAACAACTCCTCCTCAACCTGGAGCACGGCTTCCAGCCTTTTATGGCCTCAGCTTTGGAAGTGCCAACTCTCTTCACAACCTTCACCCTCGACCGCATCATCCACAAAAAAACAAAGATACAGATACCGTCTGCACCTTCATAACCATCCCGGTCCTCTTTAACCCTCCTGGCTACCAAACCCACGATCGTCATGTTGGTCTTCCCTACAGCTAGAGGTGAAACAGTGGGCAGACACGGATGTGGATCGACGACTGAGTGTCGTGTGAAAACACTGAAGCACTTTCTGACGGGTCCTAACCCTAACCCACAACACCACCATTAAATAAGCACCCTCTAACCTTTTGATGGCCCCAGAACTCTGTGTTAGACTGTTTGTGTTGTATTTGGATTAAATGATCTTCTGATGATGAAGCTGATGTTCCTCAGGCCTGAGCAGACCCTGCATACACACAGACGCTGCACTTTAATATGGACTGGTTACCACACGCATTTCTTTGGGCATCTCAGCAGTTTCTGGGCAGATGTCTTATGAAACCTCGTGGAGTCGCTCGAGCTCCTGGAGGAAGAATTAGAAATCTAATCAATGTTAACATATGTGTTTGCAGCTCTTCAGGCCTGAACTGGAGGCTGAACCTGTTTGACCTAATCTGTGACTTACGTTCTGTTTCCGTTCAGCGGGAATCACCCGGAGAAGAGAAAGCGAATGTTTTTAGTGTTTGGAGGTTAAACAGGAGCTTTGAAAGCGTGTGTTTGCTGTGCTGATTGGAGAGCTGCTGGAGCCGAAGCCTTCTGCTGAGCTGCAGCTCTCCGAGCCTTTTGAACGCCCACAGTTACAAAAATGTTGGTGTGTATTGTCGTTGTGTGGCGAGCCGCCCACCCTGTGGCAGATGGGGGGTTTGCTCTGTCCACACACACATTCACAGGAAACACATGCACACACACTTTCTGATGCTTAAACACTCCCACACACACACACACACACACACACACACAGATTCTCTCGTTTTCAGTTCAAATCTGTCGCTCTGACTCTTTACACACACACACACATGTGAGCTCACACAGCTCCGTGGGGACGGTGCCCTGCTTCCACCCTTCGCCCACGCTCCTCCAGGCCGCCGAGGCTCTGGGGGGTTTTTGGTTTTGTGTTTGGCGGCTCGGGGTGTCAGCCGGGGGTCCGGCAGCTCGGCAAACCCCACCACGCCGATTAATCATCTGTCATCTGCGGTTTTTGTTAATATGGATCTTTGTCTCTGTCCTCAAACGACGCTCAGGTCCGGCCTGCTGACCGCCTGCCGCCTTCTTTTCCATTTCACCAAACCAAGAAACCACCAAACGGACCTTTATGCACCTTATGAAGGTTTTTGAAGCCATCAGCTGCTGCCCCGGCAACCTTTGTCACCTCTGAGACCTCTTATTGACTTTCAAAACCTCTACATAGGTACACTTTAACATTTGCATGCTAGTTTTTTCACTTTGTCTCATTTGTACAAAAGAAGGTTTCATCTAATTCCCTGGAAATCAATGAAAAGTCATTTTCCTCCATGAAAGTTACGCTGAACCCCCTCTTTCACTCTGCTACATCATTCTATCCTAAAAATGCCCCTCCACTCACACTTCAACCTTCCCTTCATTTATTTCTGGCTTAACCGGAGCACACAGCAGATTATTTGCAGGTTTGTTCGTCCTCTGAAAGTCGTGAATCAGCCCGGGTGAATCTGGACATTCAGACTTTAAATAAACACCATAAATCATCTGAATTTTCTCCGCTACCTTTAGCGTCGGAGCTGTAGGTGTTTCTCAAACAGCGGATGACTCATTTGTGGAAGGAAACCCCCGTCCCAGTTTAACCCTGCAGCGCTCATCGTGCTGGAAGACGAGGAGCTGGGTGATGAAATAAATGAAGGATTGAAGAATTTGAAGGCGAACTCTCGGTGTTGTGATGAGTAAATCGGCACATTTGGCCTCATCCTTCACGTTAAACTGGCCAGATTTTAATTTTGGGCTGAAATCCTGCAGATGAGGTCTGGACGCTTGAGGCGACGCACCCTCCACCTAACACATCCACACAGGCGATTGCATATTCATGGGAAATGTATTGACTGCTGAGTGTTGGATAATAGACAGGCACACGAATGAGCGCTGAGGATAATTAGCTCTGTAACGCGGACATGTTTCAGATCGTTTTTACAGCGTTTCTCAAACCACATTAAGCACAGATGGACTCGTGACCTTTAACGCTCTTCAGTCAAATAAAAAGTCATCTTCCAGGAAGTGGAGCTGCTTTGGCACTTTTCTATCTACTAACCGATCAATAAAAGAAAATTCACATATTTGGTATTTTGTACAGTCAAATTATGCAAATTTCACCAAAAAGGAACAAAAACAAAACTTTGAGACCTTAAATCTGGTTTGTTGCTCCACAGACAGGAGCAGCAGTTTATTACAGAAAGCTGTTTTTGCAGTTCACAAATGCATCTTTTATAAATGTTGGATCGGTCAAGAATTTCAGCCCAAAAGTTTTGCAAACTTCTTCAAATGTTAAATTATTGAGCTTAAAATGAAGAAATTGATCAAATTTTCACGTAGAAAAGTCAAAGATTTCAATGTTTTCTGTCACTTTGGTTAAAAATGGTTTAAATTCTTTACAAATGATCAAATATTTGCCTTAAAATCTACGAAAGCTCAAATATACCAAGAAAACTAACATCTGCTCTACATTCCAACACACCTGAGTCATTTTTGCCCTTTCGCTGATTTCAAATTAAGCTCAAGACACACTAAGTGTAAACAGAAACTCCCAGCGTGTAGCTGCTCCGAAAAGCACAGAAATAAAAATGTTTGCTTCATTTTTTCATTAAATGTTCAGTTTTTGAATTTAACACAGAAATTCTCATATAAAAAACAGGAAATGCTCATTTTTATTTCATTTTTGTTCTTTTGGTTTTGGAAACTGAAAATTATAATCACTTATCCCAACGTTTGCCTTTGGTTACAGCGGTTATCCTCACACACTTTATAAACATACATCAAAGTATAAACTCACTGCTGAGCTTTTGCTGTCTGATTATCTGAAACACTCGAACTGGAAGCTCTTTGTTTTGATTTAGTCCTTGATTGTGATTTTTTTACTTTGAGGCAAATAAATGAATCCAAAATCACAAACTTCTGTTCATTTGGTTTAAAAGCAGCTGAATTTACTCAACATGTGCTGAATTTGATCAACTTAATAATCTCTGATATCTACAATTTACTAAGAAAATCAGCTCCAGGCTCAAATGGATCACGTTTGGTGAAACCAGACTTTACTGATCATAGAGCTCACGTCAGACTTCAGGACAGAAACATTAGAAATCATAGATTTCACAGAAAAACAGATCACAGCGTCTCAGAAAAGGAGCGAGTTGAAGGTCTGCTCCTGAAAATGCTAAAGTTTCCCACACTGACCGATTTAAACCAGATCGTTCTAAGAGCTCCTCTCTGACCACAGAAATCCTCTCAGACCAGCTGAGAGATTTTAAACTGAGCTTCAGAAACTCAGAACCACCAGTAAGAGGAGGAAATCCAGTCGGTGCAGTGTTTCCTCCTCCCCACTAAAGTGGACAAAAGATCAAGAATCAGACTCACTTCAGCTCTGTCCGGGTCGACGCCGGGCGTCCTCCTCGTCCTCCTGACGTGACTGGAGACCCACAGAGAGAAAGACAAGAGTCGGATCGACAACAGGAGACACAGAGATGCTTCCTGAGCTGAACGCAGCCCGACGTTTGGACGCCGGATCGAAAAGTTTAGCCGCTCCTCCGGCTTCGTGGCTCGCCCCCGGAAAGGGTCATCGTCACCCGGGGTCTGAGTGGGCTGCCAATGACAAAAAGAGAGAGAGGGAGCGGGAGAGCGTGGAGGGGGGAGAGACAATACGATTGTTTCCACCTCACTCTGCTTCCACCCTCGCAGTTAAAATTGTCATGGTAATGAAGAGGGGTTATTTAGTTTTGCTGGACAGCAGATTTAATGGGGAGTGGAGGAAGATGCAGCAGCTCAGGACGTGAGGATGAGGACGATGGAGGTGGTGAAGGTTTGACATCGTCGCAACAAAGCGCACGAGGACGGTCAGGAACCCGAGCAGTGCCTCCTCCTGACGGGTCAGATGGGTTTTAATGCAACAACTTTGCATTGGGGGATAAAAATTGGTGCTTTATGATCATTTTAGGGTCAAACCCAAAGGGCTGAAAACACCTTTGAGCTGTCACATCCACTCCAGTCTAAACACAAAGTGATGGGCTACAGCGTCAGAAACCAGGATGTTTTAACACGAATCCATCAGTTTCTTGCATAAAAGAAGCAAAAATTAAACTTTTTGTTAATTTGGCTTAAAAACAGCTGAAATTATTCAACATTTGTCAGATTTTCTGTTCAGTGACAGCTGAATTAGCACGTTCGTATTATGCTCAGGACAAGTTAGAGCACACAAAACGACTCCTTTTTACCTCCATCAGACACCAGGACCATCTTCCCGCTGTGATTCCTTCCAGGTCAGAATAACTTTCCTGAGTGGAGCTCCTGGCTTGGTTTGTACAAATGAATCAATCAAATTTAGGTCAAGAGGTTTTTTCAAAGTGCTAGCAGGCTCTCCGCCTCAGCAGATTCAGCTTGTGATCATTTTCTTGTGGCAAAAGAAGTTTAGACACTTGTATTTCTAAATTTCAGAGGAACATCCAGCGTCCTCATCTGAGCTCGCCCACTCAGCCCGGTTCCACAGTGTGTGGCATCACTGTCAAACATGGAGGAGGCAGTGTGATGGTCTGGGGCTGTTTGCTGGATCCAGGGTCGGTGACTTGTACAGAGTGAGAGGCACCATGAACCAAACCAGCTACCACAGCATTCTGCAGCACCATGCAGTAGTCAAGTATTTATTGTCAACCCAAAAACATAGACTCAAGTATGCAGTGGGATGAAATATCGTCCTCCTGGATCAAAGGTGCAAACTGTAACAATAAGATGAAAAAATTAAAATATACATTTGTACAACTATACAGAAATAAGATAAACTAAGAACAACAGTATTGCACTTGACTAGAAAAGAATGAGAATAAATAAATACAATAGTACACAGAATAAATACAATACTCAGAGTCCAACAGTACAATACAGAATAGTATGGACCTAGTTGGTGAGGGGTTCATCCTACAGCAAGATAATGACCCAACACACAAGTCCAGGCTGTGCCAGAACTGCCTCAGGAAAAAAGAAGATGGCGAGCTTGTAAACATGGAGTGTCCAGCACAGTCTCCAGATTTAACCTTCTAGGACCTGGTGTCCACATATGTGGACATCACATTTTGGGTTGTCTTGACCAAAATACTGAATTTTACTCTACAAGGGCCTGATATCCACTTACGAGGACATTACACTGCCTCTGTTCTATTAAAATTTAAAACGAATGTCCTGGATCTCATTTTTATCAAAAACAAAAATCAGGTAAAAAAAAATAAAATTATCAGGTTATTCTTTGTTCTTACATTCATCAGGTCCCAATCAGCCCAAATAGCAAAGATAAATTAAAAATGCCGTCATGAAAGAGTGCGGGTCTTAGGTTAAACCCCATCGAGCTGGTTTGGGATGAACTGGACAGAACAGTGAAAGTAAAACAACTGACAGGTGTCAACGTTCACAGGAACGTGTGCAACAGATATGGGAAGAATTTTCTGAGGAATATTTTATTTCTATTGTAGAAAGAATTTCATGGGTGTGTTCAGCTGCCTAAGGTGGCTACATCGATGAGTCAGAAGTTTAAAATACACGTTGGTCCATAAATTGATTCTATGATTTCTTTTTAACTCCAATTGCTTCTTTGTACAATGCTTTAATTTCAGAGTGCAATAAGACATTAAACTGCATCATTTTCAATTTTAAAAAAAAACTGGAAAAATTAGGGTGTTCTGGTAATGCATACATAGTTGCATAATCACACAGATTTGTGAGTCATGACATCACATGCACCTCTGCACAGGTGCATGTGGAAAGATACTCATGTCCACACCTGTTTCGGTTTTGTGACAGTTTAACTTGTATGTTTACCTGGAGCACAACGTAATCAGATAATACGTATTATGTTATTATTATGTTCTGCAGTGAGCTATGTGTTTTGATACTTTTTATTGTTTCGAAACAGGAAGTGGTTAACCACACCCCACAATTTTTCAGATGAATAACTGCACATTTTGTGACATGTTAGCTGTCCCGTAAAAAAACACTCAGACGTGTCCTCGTGCACGTCATATAATCCACAAAGTGCTCGTAGACAAACAAGCAAACATTTATTTCCAGGCTTGAAATCACAGGAATTAGCCTGCAGCTAGTAAAAGCCTCCACTTATACTTAACAATCAATATTAGGTTAAAACATTTTGTAGTCAAATGAAATTCCCCATTATTTTGTGCTTATTCATATCTATAATCATTCAAATCAAAATTATTACCAAATATATACGAAATATGAGTAAAGTTAGAGAAACTTACAGACATTTGTCTTTTACATTAGCTAATGTTAGCTAATATGCTAATTAGCTAATGTTAGCTAATATGCTAATTAGCTAATGTTAGCTAATGTGCCTTTGATGTTTTTTACTCGGCTGGTTTGGAGAAATGTTTCTTTGAATGTCCTCATCTTTGTTTAATATATTACATATAGAATAATAGTTTCATTTATAGCTCACTGCTTGCTTTTAGCGCAGCTGAAATACCCGGTGCTGCGTCTGCTTAGACGCTAGAAAAACTGATTTTTAGGACGTACACTTACCGTCTGCTGACTTTATGGAGACAGTAACGTTGGTTTACAGAAAATGTCGACAAATGTTGATATTAAAAAGTTTCAACTTTCCCATAAAAAAAATTCACAGTTTCTAAAAAATTATGGCAACATTGCAAAAGATTTTTGAGTATAAAAAAAACTAACGAGCAGTGACGCTGAACTAACAAAATATTTTAAGTGAAAAGTAATTTTATATCAAATAAAAACATTCATTTGTTGTATGTTTTTAATTTGTTACAACCAAGTTTGTTCAAATGTATTAATTTAAATATCTTTACCTTAAATACATTAGCAGAAATCTTAAAATTAAGAAATGTACGACTGAACTTCTTACCTAAGTTGATGCAACTCATTAGCGCTTGCAGCTTTTACAGTGCACACAGAGTACCACTGGCACATTCTCAGGTCCCTGAAATGTTTGCTATCATGTGCAGTGTTACTGCTTTTAAAATCCTGGAGTACAGGAAATGTGTAAGACTGTAAATCTTCTGGTCATTTTGGTTTTCAGTGTTTTGCTGTGGAGTTTCGATCCTGGTTCTGATCTCACTGTTTGAGGTTTTTGGTGATGTTGTGGAATTTCAGGCTCTGGTGGACTTTCCTGTCCGGATGATGATCAGTGTCTGGAGTTTGTGCCTCCCCCTCTGTGTCGTTTCTATGTTACTGTCTTAGTTTTCATGCTTGTGTTTGGTCTCTTTTGGTTGTTTCCTGTTTTACTTTGAAGGTCAGTTTTCTTTTGTGTCCTGGGTGAGTTTGGCTTCGTTTCTCTGACTTGGCCTGATGGTTCTCGCCTGCTGTTCGCTTCTTCCTCCTCTGTGCTGTTGTTGTAGATCTAGTGCTGTTCCTTGGCTCTTGGCTCACTCGTCCACCGAAAAAAGTTTTTAGTCACCTTGTGCTGGTGCCTGTGCCCTCTCCAGCTCTTCAGCACCACCAGACCTGCACCGTTTAACTTCTCCTGTGTAGGAAAAAAGGTTTCTGGTTATGGATTACAGCCAACATGTTTCTAACACGTACAGCTAAGACTGTCCGATCGGATGAGCAGAAAAATTCATTTTTCCAAAAGTTCATTGTCCTGGGGATAGTCTCCAGGACGATGAACTCCAATCTGAGCTGGACTGTTCTCTTCAACAAAAGCAGGGACAAAACTCTTTAGGTCAGATGATTTCTACTTTCTTTAAAGCGTGTTTGAGTCTTAGAGATGTTTAAATTGTGCCGAGAACAGAGAAGCAGAGATTTAAAGGAGCTGAAATGACCAATCTCTCCATATGCTTTGGAGGGACACATGCAGTACTTTGCATGAGGAGGTAGGCAGACTCATAGTCACCATAGTCGTCCATGCCTAGATGGATCAATAAAGCTTCTCTAAAGTAGCAGAATTGTGACTATTACTCCAAATAAACGAGTCTCTGGTTACATTCTGCAACTGCTAAAGTGAAAAATGAAGCGAGAGGTGCAGCAGAGTCCGACCGGAGCAGCAACGAGGATCTCCAACAGCGCTGTGAGTTGGATGTACTGTAAGATATCAGACAAAGGGAAGCTGTGTGTGTCTGTGTGTGCAATGAAGAGGTTTCCAGAGCGAAAAGGGCAACCCCCTCGCTGTCCTCAGGAGGCCGAGTGGGCGGACGGTCCTCAGCAGATGGATTGCTGCTCGCCTGCCGTCACTTCATGAACCTGGAACGGAGGCGGAGCTGAAAGTCTATCAGTGACATCATGTTTTTGGATTATTTCTTCTCTTTCTTTCTCTTTTCTGCACATTCTAGTCTGATTTTAACCCAGTTGTGTGTGTTATCATACGTTATGAAGCACTTATTATGATTTTTATGCACATTTGAGCATGAGATGATCAAAAGGTTCCTCAGAAGGAAACGTTAAAGATGAAGAGAAATGACAAAAAGCACTCAAAGAGTCATAAAATCACCTGAAACAGTCAAAAAATAATGCACAGTCCCCACAAAAGACACAAACACATGAATAACGATAATAATGATAATAAGTTAACGGATCATTTTGTTTTGCAAAATGATTTATGGTGTCTTTGGACTTTTATTTAAGCTAAAATTCATAATGCTACTTAAATAATCAAACACATCAAAATATTCAATGAAACGATCGAGTCATTCACGATGGTTTTTCTCCCACAGACCAAAGACGTGATGTTGGGTTAAATAACCACATAGAGACCAACACCTTTGCACAATAAGCACACGATATCCACAAAGAAGCTCGACAGAGGGAACAAAATGAATATAAACACACAAAAAGATGCAAAATTAGCAAAAAGAGTCACAGAACACAAAGAGAAGAGAATGACATAGATGAACAAAAAGATTCAAATCAAACACATAAAAACAACATAAAAATGGCACAGAGTCTTAAAAAGATGATGTTAAGTCAACAAAAAGTGCAAAACAATCTGCACAATATGTGCAAAAAATATTCACAGAAAACCAAGCGACATGAAAGGAACTCAACAATCATCAAGAGATGCTTAATTCCAACTAAGTGAAAAATAAACAGAAGAAAATAGTCAAAGAGCATAAAAGAGACAAACAACCTCAAAGAAGTTCACAAATGACCGCATGAAGAAACACTCAGTGCATCATGGGAAGCCGCCAGCATCATTCGGGTCACTTCCAGGCTTAACCATATGAAACAGAACCTTTTTTAATTAATTGAAAGAAACCCGAATCAAGTATCAAAAATTTTATGTAAAAGTCTAAATATTTATTAGGGAACATAAAAATAAGTTATTATCTCTAATAGTTGTTTATAATTATAAATAAAAATCATGTTTGTTTTTGTTTAATTAAATATTTCTCAGAACAATGTCGCCACCTGCTGGACTTACATCGATATTTATATCAATCTGCTCCCGTGATGCTCTGCGATGGCAGTGTCACATGATCGTGATATCCAATGACGGTCACGTAGTGACCGTTACTCTCCTGCTATTGGCCGATGAAAATTTAAAAGTACAGTTTGAAAAGTGTCCTGTCGGAGGTTTTAGTGCGCCAGAGAAGTTGTAGGAAAACGGCCTGTGGTGTCAGAGCAGCCCGTAAACGCTGAATTATACGATTTATTAAGATATCGAAGACTTTGGATTTATAATCGGATAACCCGCAGAGGGGGAGGAAGTGACGCGCAAACCGGTATTTGGTAAGTTTTTAGGAGTTCTCGTTAGCTAACATTATCATGCTAATTGTCGCTTTTCTTTCGACTCGTCACATTTAAAGCGGACAAACCGCCTCCCTGCTGTTTATTTCTGTATTGATGACTGTGCTGCTTCATTAATGTGCCGTTTAATCTGAAGTGCGTGATATAACGGTGTCCGGGAGCAGCTCGGAGCCATGTCTTCAAACGTCCAGAGCGGGGGGAAACGGGAGGAGAAGGGCAGGAACATCCAGGTGGTGGTCAGATGCAGGTAAGGAGTGGAAACAGAGTTTCAGCTGTGTCTGTCTTTGCTGCTGTCAGTCACAAGCGTACTCCAGATGTCGTAAATATCCTCAAAACATTGCAAAAAATGCAGAAACCTCACCAAATCCACCTTAAAGCTGTATGTTCACTGATTCAACTGCCCTCATTGGTTGTATTTACCTGGAAGAGACCTTAGAAAGGCTAAAACTTTACTTTACTCAAAAAAGAGGTCACTGACATTTTACAGTCTCAGAAACTAAATGAGAACCCTAGCCTGAGAAAAATCAGCAGTTCTTGCAGTCTTAAAGTTACCATTTGACCCTCTGAGGGAACCCTAACCCATGTGGCGCCTAATTTATCAATAAAATTTGAGTCTTTCTGTTTTACTTTCTTCTATATGTTTATGGGTGTGTTTAAAATGTTAGTCAATCCAGAAATGTGCACACAAATGATGCAAAAATACCTGCACAACCACAGAGAAATGCAATATGATTATAAAAATACAGGAAAAGGATGGAAACAGGACGTCCAATGATAACAATCATACTAGCCTCACATGTTTGAGTCTCTCAGTATCCAGGTGCTCATGTATTTGATTTTTAATTTATTCATCATTTTCCTAAAAGAGACCTTAAAGCGCTCTTGGTAATTTATCATTTTTAACATTCAGGGGGTGAATTTCCACGACTGAGTGAAAGCCTGGTGATTCCAGTTTAATTGTACTTCAACACGTATTAACAGGTTTAAAACCCAAGGAGAAAAAGTCAAGTATAAAACCATCCTTCTCTTTTCTGAGGTCTCGTAGCTCACTTACACATCGGTTTGACAGAAGAAAGGTGTAATAAGTTTTTAAAAACCCAGCAGGTGGAGCAAAGACACGCCCCCGCTCATCTAGCTGGAAATATTTCAAGCACATGTCAAACAGCACTAACATCAGACTAAATAGGTTTCGGGTGTTTTGGATGCTGTTTGCTATTTTTTTTTTTTTTAGCTCTCTAACTTTTATTGGCTGTTAATTGATCCCTGACAGTTTAGATTTGTGTGATTGTCTGTGTCGTTGGACACAAACATGGGTTTATAGTCCCGATCCAATTACCGGAGTCGTCTTCCACGTGGTTCCATTTAACAATTATTACTGTGAAAAGAAAATTCGTAATCCATCAGCCCCTCTGCTGGCACTAAACACTCAGTTTCACATAGTTTTATGTACTGTTAGCTCTCTATGATGTCACAGAGTACAGAAGCCCTGCCCACCAAGTTGAGGGGCAGCCCGTCAGAAGAAAGTTGGCTTGACTCGGGTAGATAATAAACTGATGGCTCAGATAGAGGAGCTTTGAAGAAGCTTCAATGTTTTTAGTTTCTGCTTTTCTGTCACGTGTGAACATAAACTGATTATCTCTGGATTTTTGGTTGGTGGTGTACCAGCTCTGAAACCGACACTGAGTGAGATAAGCGTCCATAACGGCGTACTGCGGTTTGATGTTCCCGTACCCGTGCAGGCGAGTCTGTGGCGGAGGCTCAGAACACGGCACAGGAACTCTGCACTAAAACTTTAGGTCAGAAATATTGAATTAACCATCTTTCACCCACTCAGTGCATCAGTGTCTGCTGGGTTTGAAAAACTATTGATTTATTTTTCATAGAAGAATCTAAGATGATATTTAGAAACATCTTACAGATGTTTTGAGGCCTGCAGACACTGATCTAATTTAAATCCCATATTTGTGCTAAATCGGTTAATTCATCTGTTCCTTCTGCTGTTTAATAAGCTCACAATGTTATATGGATTTCATTTTAATGTAGTTTGGTTTTCTGAGGCCTCAGAGAGCGTCATTGATCTGTGTGTACCTATGTCTGTGTTCTTTAGTTATCTGAACCTAAACGAGCATTAATGTGTTTTTAAAAGTCTTCATATGTAGCTCAGAGTATGTGCACCAACCCTGTGTATTTTAATTATAATAAGCAGTAAATCTTTATTATGGGACCTTTTTCAAAAAAATAAATGAACGTTGCTCTGACAGAAAGAAGCAGAAAACTCAAACCGTGATTTTAATCTGAGCCAAAGCTCGGCGTGCTGTGAGTGTTTTTAGATCTTTAAAAACAGGACGGTGTGCGCCCGAGCTGATGTTAAAGCTTCATTATTATGTCTGCAGAGCTGCAGAAGTCTCAGACGTTGAGTCTTTGTCACCGAGGTTTTCCTCTGCTGCGTTTTCAGGCCTTTCAACACGATGGAGCGCAAGTCGTCCTACGGCGTCGTCGACTGCGATCAAAACCGGAAAGAGGTGATGGTGAGGACGGGAGGCATGAACGACAAGGCGTCACGGAAGACCTACACGTTTGACATGGTGAGCGGAGAAACGGACACGGCGCATCCTGTGCTCGCACATCTGGCTGACCATTTCCCCTGTTGTGTTATGTATTACGTTCTTAAGGTGAAGTAACAAAACTTGCATTTGAATCAGGAGCGGCGCTTAGTGTCTCTCGATGAGGATTGGTTCGTTGCTGCAGCCGTGTACGCTGCTGTTGGTCCAGCGATGAGCTCACGGTGAATTTCTATTTATTTGTTCTGACCGAAGCGTTTCTCTCCCTCAGGTGTTCGGTCCGTCTGCGAAGCAGATCGAAGTGTACCGGAGCGTCGTCTGTCCCATCCTGGACGAGGTCATCATGGGATACAACTGCACCGTGTTTGCGTGAGTGCGCTCCAGATAGGCGAGCGTCGTTGCGAGCCGTCCCGGATGAACCTGTTTGTAATCTCTTTTGTTTCCATCTTGTTTTTATTGATGACAGCTACGGTCAGACGGGAACGGGAAAGACGTTCACCATGGAGGGAGAGAGGAGCCCGGACGAGCAGTTCACCTGGGAGGAGGTGAGCTCGGCTTTGAAATGGGCTCACTGGTTTACTGTATGACCCGAACCACAACTGATCGAAGTACAGGAAGGGGAAACATCTTGACTATCTAACATTTAATTGTTGGAAGCCAAAAATAAAACTTAATAATTTCACAGAGCAGTGCTGAACATGTGAATAAATCGAGCTTTTTCAGGTTTTAAAATTCAGAGTTTTCGACTGCATCCATCCTGACTGTGCATGAATTGGCTGTTAAATAATTCCCCGTGTCCGTTTTTATGCACGTGCTTTCGTAAATATTGGTTGGATGTCGGACGTCTTGTTTTCAGATCATCAGTAGCTGCTCAGACCTGATACAGCCTCGGGCTGTAATAGAACAGCTTTGCTTGATTCATAGTTAGTAATAATCCTCCTTTGTCTTAGACTGGCCTCCATGCAGGCCTTCAGCTCATCCTCGGCCTTAAATGAACTGCTTTAACTCTCATCTCTTTAAAAGCCCTCGTTGGTCTAATTGGCCAGTTTCTGGAAGCCTGCAGAGGGGCAGTATGCAGTGTTATGACCTGTACTTTGAGGCTGTGCCTATAAAAGATCATTATGGGGGATGTTATTGGATACTGCGGCCTGCTTTTTATCGTCAGTTCAGATGTGTCAATGTGTCAAATAACCAAAATAAAACGTCTTTTAGTGACAAGTTTCACAAGAAGCAACGAACGAGGGTGACAAAGGGCGCCACAGCTCTGTCTGTGTGTGCGCGCCCGCGTGTGTGCTCGTAAATAAATGTTAATTATTGTTGAAATGGTGCAAACAGTCCATGGTCTGCGCTGAAATAAATTCCCGTGTTTTTGCGTCTCTAGGACCCGCTGGCCGGCATCATCCCTCGCACGCTGCATCAGATCTTTGAAAAGCTTTCCGAGAACGGCACCGAGTTCTCCGTCAAAGTCTCGCTGCTGGAGATCTACAATGAGGAGCTGTTTGACCTCCTCAGCCCAACCGAGGACGTCAGCGAGCGGCTGCAGCTCTTCGACGACCCTCGCAACAAGGTGAGCGTCACGCCGCTCGGATGAAACGAAACGTCCGCTGCGGAAAGCTCCGGGAATCTGACGTCTTTGTGTTTGCTTCCGCAGCGCGGCGTGGTGGTGAAGGGTCTGGAGGAGGTGACGGTGCACAACAAAGACGAAGTCTACCAGATCCTGGAGCGCGGAGCAGCAAAGAGGAGGACCGCCTCCACGCTCATGAACGCCTATTCCAGGTACCTGCGCGCAGGAAACCGCTCTCAGCCCGTCGCCAACCGCCATGTCGGTTTTGTTTGCTCACCCGCTTCCCGTTTCTCCACAGTCGCTCCCACTCTGTGTTCTCCGTCACCATCCACATGAAGGAGATCACTCTGGAAGGAGAGGAGCTGGTGAAGATCGGAAAACTCAATCTGGTAATAATCTGGCGATAAGGGGGAGGGGGAGAGGAGGGGGCACAGCCTACAGCGTCTAAAATGATCCAAACGCTTCCTGTTCAGGTCGATCTCGCCGGCAGCGAGAACATCGGCCGTTCCGGCGCCGTGGACAAGCGAGCTCGCGAGGCGGGAAACATCAACCAATCGCTGCTGACGCTGGGCCGAGTGATCACCGCTCTGGTGGAGAAGAGGCCTCACGTCCCGTACAGGTGAGAAACGACCCTCCTCGGTCTCACGAGTCTTCTGGGGGCGTGTCTGTGCGGGTTCGCCTCCCCCGACCTCGTACAGTCATTGTGGGGGCGGAGCTGGGGAGCTGTATTGATCAGTTTATTTTCTCCCACAGAGAGTCCAAACTCACCAGAATCCTTCAGGACTCGCTGGGAGGGCGGACCAAAACCTCCATCATCGCCACCGTGTCGCCGTCGTCCAGCAACCTGGAAGTGCGTTTCAAAAACTGAAATAGAAACAAAATGAATGTTTTCAAAGATTCATCATCATATTTATCCTGAGGCGTCTCTCTGCACCACAGGCTTGATTTTAATGTCACGTTCACCCACGTCTGTAAATGTTTCCACTCAAACACAGACTGTATATAAAAGATGGACGTAACCACGTTTATTTTAGTTTCTCTTGATCGAGCACATTTATTTACCCCGTGTTTTTTTCACTGCTTGTAATTGTGCTGACGAGTCTCGGTTGTGCATGCAGGAGACGCTGAGCACCCTCGAGTACGCCAGCAGGGCCAAAAACATCATGAACAAGCCGGAGGTCAACCAGAAGCTCACCAAGAGGACGCTCATTAAGGTATCCGAGGTCGACGCGACCTTCAGCGTGTGTTCGGGCTTATTTCAAACGGCGCCGTCACAGGTTTGCCTGGAAAAGCAGAACTCTGAACAACATTCAGGTCCCGGCTGTCTTTAGGTGTCTCAGCAGAATCCTGTCAGGCTTCTCCTGAGAAAACTGACAGCAGGGAAGTGTGTGTTTGTTCCGGGATTCAGTCGGGAAAATCTGTGACGGTCACATCGGAAGCTTTTAAATTTGTGACCCAGAAGAATCTAAATGAAAATGTGACACCGAGGCCGAAACACCAGATTTCAGGACCTTCTCTGTCCTTCAGGAATACACCGAGGAGATCGAGCGTCTGAAACGTGACCTGGCCGCCACCCGGGACAAGCACGGCGTCTACCTGTCCTCGGAGAACTACGAGTAGGTCTCCGCTGATAACGTCAATGCTGTTTTTACCCAAGTAGCTGACCTGACAGACAGTCTGTGGGTGGGGAACTCGGGTGCTCCTAACCACGACTATGTTTTTAATTCCCGCAGGAGCATGGTGGCTCAGATCACCGCCCACGAGGAGCAGGTTACAGAGTACAACGACAAGATCGCCATCATGGAGGAGGAGCTTAAGAAGGTATTTCAGGAGTTTACTGTTTAGGGCATCAAACAAACATTACAGAGACTGTTTGTTGCTGTGGCCAAAGAAAAACTCCACTAACTGTCTGGCTGTAGAGGGATTATGAGGTGTCTGTTGTGGTTTTGCCATCGATCCATCGTTTCATTCGCTGACGTCTTAGAGTGCTGAGGCGGCGTGAACGTGTGGGCGTGTTCTCTCTGCAGGTCACGGAGCTGTTTGTGGACAGCAAAGCCCGACTGGAGCAGTGCACCGCGGACCTGGACGAAAAGCAGCAGAGGTGCAGAGTTGTTGTTAATGTGTGGGATTAAAACCACCACCAGGGGGCGCAGTTTGACTTAAAGTTGTGGTTTCCTCCTGTGCACCTCACAGGCTGGAGGAGACGAGCAGAGACCTGCAGGAGACGAAGGTGAAGCTGAGCGAGGAGGAGTTCATCTGCTCCGAGCTCTCCTCCGTCCAGGAGATGCTGTACGACACGGCCGGGCAGGTACAGACGACGGTCCACGCCGTGGGATATATTTAGACTCTCTCTTCATCATCGCTTCCTTTTCTGTCTCTGTTATTTGAATAATCTCTTAAAATGACTCTTCAGCTTCCTCTCTCGCCCCGTTTCACCAAACTTCCCTTTTCCAGATGTGAGATGTTTGAGTTCGGTTTATGATTCAAGTCTGAAACTTTGTGCTTTCGTCCTTCAGCTGCTGAGCACGGCGGACGCCAGCACCAGCGACGTGTCGGGCCTCCACGACAAGCTGGACAGGAAGAAAAAGGTCACACGTGTGTTTGTTTGTGTTTGTTAAAGCGATGGATACACGGCGTCCGCAGACGCGCTCGCTTCGACTCGTGTTGGTCACTGCAGTGTGACGTATGATTACTGTCCCGGGCAGAGAGCCTGTAGAGGGTTGTTGGTGTCACGCTGGGCCTTCCTGCAGTCTGAAACAGGTCATTTAGCCCCTCCCCCTTTGAGCTGGAATCCTTTTGATTGGCTGCCACAATTTGAATAGTGAGTGGATGAGGCTGCTTTACCACATCAGGCGTCTCTCCTCTCATGACTGAAGGTCCACTGGTAGAAAATGCTGAGCTTTCTGACACACACACACACACACACACACACACACACACACAGCTCACTATAAACTCTGTCCATGTTTGATGTGAACGGACACAGATTAGAACAGATGTTAGATGATGCAAAGCAGATGTGTCCGAGGCGAACACTAATATCTGGCACTTCCTTTACAGCCTCGCTGTTTAACCCGTAAAAGCACATTTCTTCTGTTTACATGTTTAATCCGGTCCTCGCTTCGATCTGACTGACGGTCGAGTTGAATCCGGTTTGATCCGGACTCGTGTTTCCTGACTCTGAGTAATGGATTCCAGTGAACATAACATGGCTGCTTATTATGTCTGCCGTGCACTCATGACACAGCAGGTGTCATAAATCAGAGGTTTGAGTCACAGATGATAAGATTAGGGAACACCTGGGGAGCCTGCAGGTGCTCAGCACTGCAGGAACTCTCAGGGGGTTTTGGGTTCTGCTCTTATCTGTGACCACTGTGGGGAGTTTGCTCTGCAGACTTCCTTTTAGAGGAGAAAGAAACACTCACTGTGGAGGAAGCCCCCCAAGTGACTGAAATTCCATCTTTATGATCGACTGCTTCACAGAACAGTTGGGAAAGACGTGAAAGGGAAGTCAGTCGGCTTGTTATCGCTGCTGGTTACGTCCTGACGATGAGCTGGAAACAAACAGAAGGGTAAAAATGAAGCGTGTCCACTCTGTTTTTACATCTGTGGGCTGATTCGAATCATTTCCACTGTGATTAAAACCTCAGAGGGTTTCAGGTGCTTTGGATGTTAAAAGCAGGAATCCAGACTGAGCAGAGGGCGGTGTAAACCAGCTTTTTGTGACTTGATGCTGAAACTTGGAGCTTCCTGAAAACACAAATGTTCTGAAGCACAAACCTGCCTCTGACCGACCCTGCAGGTGGAGGAGCACAACAGGGAGATCCAGCAGAGCTTCGCCCAGCGGATGGACGGCTCCTTCAGAGACGTGCAGCGCTGCATCCAGCAGCACGGAGACAAACAGCGCCACATGCTGAGCAGCTACTCGCAGGCCGTCGGTAAGAGCGCAGAGGTGACGGGCGCTGCAGAGCTAAAGGCTGGGACGGTTTCTTTAAATTTGCCCACCTGATGGTGACGAGGTTTCGTGTGGGAAAACTACATGAAACCTCGAGACTCTGTGGTGTTTGTGCTTAGAGCAGTAACACTTAGTGTGGTTTTTAGTATGTTCTGAACTGAAAAAGATGATTTGGTGCTTAAAACATCTCTTCTGTCTTTCCTGCGTCTCCGGCCTCTTTCCTGTGTAGACGGTTTGCTCGTGATGAACGCGGTGGCACTGAAGGGCGCTCTGACCACTGTGGAGTCCTTTGTGGGCGGAGTCAGGCCGCTGGTGGCTGAGAGCGTGGCCCGCTGCGAGGAGAAGGTGCAGCAGAACGAGACACTGTGTCTGCAGGACAAGGAAAGCATGCTGCAGCTGCTGGTGAGTGTCTGAGCGCGCTCACGGCCGCGTTGTCTGCTCAGGTTAGCGCTGTGTGACTAAAGACTGCGTGTGTGTGTTTGTGCGTGCGCACAGGAGGAGCACCGACGGGACATGGAGGAGGTGCTGGTGGTCCAAACTCTGATGGGTTTATCAGCAGTCAAAGAGCTCAACGACAGCCTGAGAGCGTCGGTGGAGAAGCAGCGAGCGCTGGCCGACAAAGTTAGTCCACGACAGGAACATCTACATGGAGCAAACATGGCGTACGCTCGATATCGGAGCCAAAGCTCTGATCTGATTCTTCTCGTTCTCATCCTCAGGCAGAGGCGATGAAGGAGATGGGAGTGGTGTTCGACAGCTTGGTCCGGGAGTTCGCTGCGCTGCGGGAGGCCGCCGTGCAGAGTCTGAGCGCCCTGCAGGCCGAACGCGACGAGCTGGAGGACAAGATCAGGCAGGCGGAGGAGGAGATCGAGCAGAAGGTGAGTTGGGTTGTTCTGCCCTCGTGTGGCACGGTTTCATGCATTAACAGGTTTATCTCCCTTTATTACATCTGAGTGTTTCCGCGCTGGCTGGTTCTGTCGGATGTTTCTAACACTGCTTCCTGTTTGCTTCGGTCAGGATATGAAGGAGACCATCCAGTGCCTCCAGGACCAGCTCAACCTGCTGACTGTGAAGGTGAAGAAAAAGTTCACTGGTCTGCACTCGGCCTCCAGAGGCCTGCAGAAGCCCCTGCAGAGCCTCCAGGAGGACATCAGCAGGTGAGTCAAGCACTAAATGATCACGCCCAGTTTTCTTCTGCTGCACCTCAAAGTTCAGCACCTGCATTGAAACTGCGTCTTTGTGGCAGAGGCTGCAGCACAGTCGAGCATCAGGTCTCGGCCCAGGCGGACCTCCTGTCCTCCTCCGCCTCCTCCCTCGTCTCCTCCCTGCGTCTGACCGCGGACGAGAGTCGGCAGTCTCTGGAGGAGATATCGGGCTGCTGCTCCCACATCCACAGCTCCGTCACCGGTACCAAACTCCTTCTCTCCTCTGTTACTGCTCGCTGTAATCCCTCATCCACAGCACGCTCAGTGTGTTTGTGTCCCTGCAGGTCTGTTGGAGCGTGACCTCGAGTGGAGCTCCAGAGTAAAGGAGCACGCTGAGAAGCGAGCCGAGGAACAGCTCACACTGATGAGGAAGGTTTGCTCTGAAGCTCAGGACCTGCGTCAGGTGAGAATTCAAGGTTTTCCTGTCCTAACCCAACACAGAGCAGACTCTCAGTTTAATACTGTAGAGACACGACCGTCTCTACAGTATTAAACTCTTATTACCAAACCCGACGACTTTGAACTCAGTAAACGTGCCTCCTGTCCCACAGAGCGTGGAGGATCGCTGCTCCGAGCAGCTCCGAACAGCCAAGGCCGAGATGTCTGACCAGCAGCAGGAGGTGACGCGAGCTCTGACGGCAGTCAAGGATCAGACCTCCATCGACTGGAGCGCCCTGGACGAGCAGCGGGCTGAGCTCCTGCAGCACGTGGAGGCGAGCGAGCAGCTGGTCCACAGCTTCCTGCGGGACGAGCTGCAGGAAGACGTTCCCACTGGTGACAGATTTATTTTTTCTGCTCTAAAATAAAAGTTAAAGTTCTCAGCTGGACATTAACCTGCTGTTGCCTTCAGGTGCGACCCCTCAGCGTCGGGAGTTTGTGTATCCCCGTCAGCTGGTGAAGTCTCGCCGCCGCAGCGAGCTGCTGGAGAGCCTGAGGAGGCAGCAGGAGGAGCTGCAGGCCGCCATGGAGGCGGAGGAAGAGGAGGAGCTGGAGGAGGAGGACAAGCAGAGCCAGACTGACCCGGTGAGTTTCACAACATCTATGTTAGATCTGTGATTCATTTAAATGTAAAGAAACTTGTTTGTGACATCGTTCTTCTCTGCTGCATCATCAGGACTCGCTGGAGGACGATCTGAGCACCTGCAACGAAAGTCTGGCCACAGAGCCGTCCTTCATCGATGAGAACCTCGTCTTCAACGAGAGCAAGCGGGTCCCCTTCTTTAAGGTGAGGGTGATGTTTGAAGCCGTGTAGCTGTTACTGTAAAAGCTGCTGAGGCAGCGACGGGGGGTCAGAGGTCAAGTATTTAATACAAATACACATCAACGCATCATTCCTCTCTTTTCCAGAAGAAGAAAGGCAAGAAGGAGACGAAGATCCCGTCCCGGTCTAAGGTGTCGGAAAACGAAGCGGAGTCGACGCCTCAGAGATCCAGACTGCCGCTCCGCTGTCAGAACTGAAACCTTATTACTCTTATTACTTTATTTTTAATTACTTTATTACTGTTTCTTCTTCTTTCTGACCTCTTTAATCTTAAAGTGTCCTCATGAACTGTTTTATTGTGGTTTGTGTCTCAGCATCTGCAAAATTAAAGATTTATACTTGTTTTATTCTGATGTTAATTATTCCGTCCATCACACTTGGACCGTCAGCTCATCAGCTTTGTCCTTTTATTTAGCTGACTAATGGTGACAGTCATCATGGGACACGTGTGGATCTCCTGGTTAGACATTATGAAATGTGGCGTGGAGCGATGGAGGGTACAGCGGGTTCAGCAAAACCACGAAGAGTTCAAATGTTTTTGTGTCGGGTGGGCTGGAGGACACGGCAGCCTGTGAGGTTTCTTTGGTTTCTGTGCTGCTTCATGAAGTTTCAATGTTTGTGTTTCCTGGCCTCACAGCAGCACGCCATGTTACACACCGTGTCTTTAACACACAGGGCCAGAACGTGGAAAACTGTCCACCTTTCCACAGAGACTCTGAGTAAACAGGAGCCAGTGCTGATCCAGCTGATGTGAGCGTCTGTATAAAAGCAGAAGTTGTGGGAGTTCACAGGTGGAGACAGCAGCTGTGAGCTTTGACAAGCCATTGTTCCAGTCTGATCCGGGTGATCACGTAATTTCCGGGCAGTTTGCTGGCATGAATGAGGACTACAAAGTCACCGTGACGTCAGACTGCGCATGCTTAGAGAAACTCCAAAGAAAAACTCCGAGAATTCCACGAGTGAAAAAGAAGTCTGTCTGGTTCATGTGTGTTTTGAGAGGAAAGCACCAAAGTTTACTGCGGGTTTCCTCTGATGACGTCATTGCGGGGTTCCCCCACTGATCACGCGCAAATAAGACTGCTTATCTCTGAAGTGCGCGTGCTTGTTGACAGCGAGGTGTCGCTGACATCATTTTTTCTTTCTTGTGACCTTTTTCTGTTTACAGTAATATTTGTACTGCTTATAAACACGATATACAAATATGATATTTATGTTAGTATATGGTGTGCGCGTGGGCACATTAAACTTAAGATTAATAAAAACAACCCGGAGTTAAATGATGGAGTTTGAAATGTGAAATAACATAATTGAATAAATGATTATAATTTATACCGTTGTTAATGCCCGCTGAGAGCTGCTGTGTCAGAGGGTTGCGTTAGTTTGTAGCTCTGAGGTCAGACGGAAATCACCCAGAGTTACTTTCGGTTTGTTCCTTTATTTGTTGTTGTGGATTCTGGATGAGCTCATTCTCTCAGTGTCAGGTGTGGAGGTGGGTTGGGAGCTGATGTGCTCGCTCTGTTCTTCCTGCTCTGATCTGTGAACATGGAGCGATCAGCTGCTCTTTGCCTCCTCTCCTTGCTGCTCCTGGCCGCGCCCTGCTGCTCCCAGCCCGGGCTTATTCAGGCATACTTTCGGCCTGGAGGCGCTCTGGTTCTGCAGCCTGTGCCGCCGGTTCATGAACGCACCACTAGCGTGGCGTGGAAACGCAACAACGACCTTCTGGCCCAGTGGGCGGAGGGAGAGAGTGAGGTGCGATACTACGGACGGTTCAGAGGCCGGTCAGAGCTCAGCACCGGGACCGGACGCCTGCGCGTCAGCGCTGCGTCCTCAGAGGACGCTGGAGTGTTTTCAGTGGAGATCAACAACGAGCCTCAGAGCGAGCTCTACAGAGCTGCAGCCGTGGATGAGGTGCCCCAGCCCGAGGCCTTTGTGACACCTCTGGCCTGCAGTCAGGCCTCCTCTCGGTGCTTACTGCACTGCTATGGACACACTGCAGACACCGAGGACACCATCTACTACTGGAAGATGGGCGATGGAGAGTGGGAGGAGTCAGAAAAGAAGATAGAGATCCTCAATGTTAATGAGCTGCACCATGTGAGAACTTTCTCCTGCAGGATGAAGAACCCCGTGAGTGAGAAAGACAGCGAGCCCATCAACAATCCTTTTTACCGACAGAGCAGCCCACCTGACTCTGCAGGATGGACAGGTGTGGCGGTCACTGTGGGCGGAGCTTTTGGAGCTGCTGCCCTGGTTTCTGTGGCTCTGTTTGCATTTTGTCAGAGAGAATTTATCCGGAAAAGCATTAAGAAGTTCGAAGGGAGGATTTCTGTCCCACAGGACTCAGTGACGTGCAACTCTGTGTAAAGATTCATCAGACTGGGTTTGTTGTTTGTGCGTTAGAAACTGTGACCTGCTGCAGGAAAGAACCAAGTGTAGATGGCATCATGAATGTTTGTGTTATTTAACAGCTACCTCTGTCTGAGCAGGAACTCTGAACTGTTCAGTGTTCTAGTGAAAAGAAACTGCTGAACTACCAGTAACAGTCCTGCGAATGTAAATGAGTTGTTTTCTCCTTATTTCTTCATCATGCCAGGTCTCTCTTGGAAATAAGATTTTTAATCTCAATGAGATTTTTACCTGGATAAATAAAGGAATAATAATAATAAAAACAATCTCCTTGTTTTCAGACTCTGATTCTTCTAGAGCAGCTTTGCATGACTCAGAGTTTCAACTTTTATTGTACACCAGCCCCTCAGCTTTGAGGTTGCTCCCCATCACAGTATGAATGTGTGTGAATGTTAGATGAAAAGCACTTGAGTATAGAAAGAGGCTGTGAATGAAGCATGTTGTATAAAGTGTTTTAAGTGCTCTGGGAGAGCACCCAGCTCTCTGGGAGGAGGAAAGTGCTAAAGCTCACTCTTTTCTGATTGGCCAGCTTCTGGAAGGCTGCTTAAGGGCAGTCCATCTTTCTTGCAAAGCTTGTAGATACCTCACTGTAGAGCTGAGGCAGCTCTGATGGCTGTCCAGGACCAAACAGCTGGTCTACAGCCAGATTTTCCACCACTGACCAGAATCAGGAGGTGTTTGAGTCAGCAAAGGTCAGAGTTCACTGAACAGACTGCAAGTCATCTATCTATCTGCAAGCAAGCCCCAAAATATATGAACAGAGTCCAAAAGAAACACAGAAACATAACAGGTCCTGTAAGCAAAGATTTACAGGAACAATGAACTGAAATACAGACATATTTACATTTATATGTAAACATAAACATTTATTTACATATCAATACGTACATATATATCTATATATCTATATATCTATCTATATATCTATATCTATCTATCTATCTATCTATCTATCTATCTATATATATATGTGTGTGTGTGTGTGTGTGTGTGTGTGTTTATATACACATTCTTTCCCTAAGAAGCACATGGGTTTCTTTCCTATGTAGGAATTCAAAGTGCTCTGATCGTGGCTGCAACACTTCGGGCACCCGTGGAGATCAGACACCACCCCGTGGAGCCACCGTATGTGTGTTGTGGTCGAAGCTGCTTTCAAATTTTCGCTTTTACTCCTTAAGACTAATTTAGTTCTTAATACAGACATTATGTGGCTACAGACACACGTATTTCATAATACGTGCGCGCGGACAATAATACGGAGGCCTATTTTAGCGTTACTTTCACTTTCTAAGGAAACTCGATCCAGTATCTTTCAAAATAAAGCAGTGTTGCGTCGCTATCGCTGTTCTGGTATATTGCACATATAAAACATGAATTGTCATGTTAATAATATAAATATGATGTCAGCTAGGATTGTTTTGACTGCAGCAATAAAGCAGCAGAACCTCAAACAGCGCCTCTGATAAACTCTTCTTTCAGTTCACATGTTCCTGAGGATTTTCTTGATTCTGATTTTGTTTTATTAAATTGGTACCTGATGTTACGCTCACACTAACAGCAGTGTTATATAGCTGTAAATATAAGCTGTTTGCCTGTTTCTGTTTCTTTCTCGTTAGATTGAGTGTTGTATTAACCTGTGTTGATCACTTTCACCTGCGAGTCTTTAAGGATTAGGAAGGAAAAACATAAAACACGTGGACCCCAGCTGGATCTAACTAATGCGAGTTTTTGTTATTGACTTTCACCTCACAGATCTCCAAATTAACTTTGACATTGCTTACAAAGAAAAAAAAACAGATGTTATTAGTTTATTAAGAAATAAATCATCTGGTTCACAAATATTACAAAATTAACAAATGTTTAATTCAACACTGAAACTGATTAGAATATATGGCTTTAAAGCAATGACTGTAGAAAATGGTTCAAATACTTCTGAGCTATATTATTGTGCTTTTATTGTGAATGTGAACAGCAGAGTTTCCGGCCCTCCTCGGGAGTGACGCTGAAGGTTTTTTTCAGAGACATTTTGCTCCGCAGGAAGAGAAGGGCGGAGGTCTTTTCGTTATCAGCGACTCAAACCGCCTTGTGTTCGTCGGTTTTTACTGACCTCCTGAAAAGATCTTGACGAGTGAGTTTTTATTGATGTGATCATCGATACTCTGTCAGTCCTGTATTGATCAGTGGACATGGGTCGGTCTGTGGTTCTCGGAGCGCTGCTGCTGCTGCTGGTGGCTAACGTTAGCTTGTGTCAGGCCCAGACTGTGGACAAGTACTTCAAGGTTGGCGGCACACTTCAGCTCAGCCCTCAGCCGGTCTCTAAAGCGATCGAAAGCATCGTGTGGAAATACGATAAGAACCTGCTGGCTGAGTGGGTGAAAGGCTCGGTTGATCTGACATATTACAGCAGGTTTAAAGGCCGAACCACTCTGACCACGACCACAGGAGTGTTGGAGATCAGAGACATGACTGCGGCGGACATTGCAGTGTATTCAGTGGAGATCAACAGCCAGGTCCAGAGTCAGGTTTATCAGACTGTGGAGGGCGAAGATGTGCCCCAGCCTGTGGTGGAAGTGAAGCCGCTGGCGTGTAGCTCAGCCTCACCTGACTGTAAACTGGTGTGTGATGGAAACGTTAACAAAACCGGGCCTGTGGAGTACTTCTGGAAGAAGGATGATGGAGAGTGGGAAAAGTCTCAAATAAACACTTTGAATATCGACAATAATAAGGAAACACAGCGTGTGAAAACTTTCTCCTGCAGGATAAAGAACGTGTTTAGTGAGAAAGACAGCAAAGCCTTAGAAAATCCTTTCTACCAGAAGATAGAGCCAGGATCAGATTCATCATCATCATCTCCAGCTGGGCCGATTGTGGGGGGCATTTTTGGTGTAATAGGTTTAGCTGCTGTAGGTCTGGCTGTTTGGAAGTGGGAGGTCATTAAGAAGAATATCCCGTGTCTCAAGTCTAGTAGCCCTCCTGAACAACCTACTAAGGAGAATGCGGAGCTGCTTAAGGTTAAAACAGAGTCGGACAAGAAAGAGGACTCACCACCCCCAAACAGTGATCCCAAGATACCAGACGGAGTGCAACCCAATGGCGAAGATGCTGTGGACATTCCTTAGAAAACGCCCACTGTTGTTGTGTGTCTGCTGCAGAACATATGGCCCATAATGTTGGTCAGTCAGAGAAACTGTGTGAAATGATGAATGTTTTCGTTGATGTTAGAAGCTGCCTGTATTTAGACAGAGGACACGGTAACATGAATGTGTCCTCGTCACACTGAGCAGGAAAATTTCCTTTTTAAATCCACTTTAGAAGAATATGAAGAGATAATGATATCTTCATACTGAAGTAATACCATCAGTACCACAGCTGGGAAGTACAGTTACAAGATATGTGTGTATAAAAGTGTTCTTAAGGTGGATCTGTCCTGCTCATTTCTACCTGTTCACGTTTATTCTCTGAATCTTTTATGGTGGCTTTGCATGATTCACAGGTCAATAATAATCCTTTATGTACTAACAGCCCTTCACTTCATCCTCTGTCTGAAACAAGCAGACTTAGCTCCTGTCCACGATCCACCTTTTGTATACACGTATGATAAAAAGCAGAATAGATCCACTTTGAATCATAAAATTATGACAATGCCAAAATAGTTAAAAAAAAAGTGATGTTTTTGCTAAATTAAATCATGTTGTGAGGCAATCATTTAATCATAAACGTGTGCATCACTGTGTTAAAGCCCTCTGAATGGTAACTTACATGGAATGAGATGTAATGGGTTTTGTTTTTTGTGTAAATGTGTGCTGTTGTTAGCTTTGTTTTTATGATATTTTAGTGGCCTCATCCTTGAGGACAAACATGTACAGAACTGTTTCAGAAAGTGGAAGAGGACGTTTGTGAACGTGCAGCGTCACATCTTATGGAGACAAAGTGAGAAAATGGTGCCTTTTAATGTCCCGTCACAGCCGTGGAGGCTGAAGGACACACTGGACTCACACTGTTGGATCACACATGTTTAAATCCTGTGGAGCCCTGCTCCTCTGCACCTGAGAGGATGGAGGACGTTTATGAAGCATTACTCAAACGTGCAACATGTACTTCTGTAAAGCTTAATGAGTGACACATGCCTCTTCAGTCTGTGCTGTCCTTGTTACTTTTTTTTAAAAGTTTTTTTAAAGCACTGCAGGCGAATTTTCTTGTTTCTTCCGACTCTTCCATCTTTCATATCAGCTTCTTTACAAATTGGCGGTTTGATTATTTATTATAAACTGGTGCCTTTCAAAATAAACCTGTCAGTGCTACACAGACTCATGGTGTCTCATTTTACCTCCCTAAATCCAAGCGTGATAAAATGGACGCCCGGCTCAAGCGAAGCCGGAAGTGCGCGGGGGATTATTAGCTTGCGCAGATCCTTCCTCTCAGGAACGCGCACCGCTGCCTGCCTGTCTCACCTGTGATGGATTTAGAAGAAGCTTTGAAGCTCGTCGGAGAGTTTGGGCCCTACCAGAAACGAGCCGTGGCTGTCCTCGTCCTGACTCAGGTGAGCGGATGTGAAAATTAGCGTTTAGTTCGCGGGAAATGGCGGCAAGTGTGCGCGCAGTAACGTAGTAGCAGTTAGCTTGAGTAGTGCATACGTGGCTTTCAGGGTTTTAACTGTGGACCCTCAACACAACGGCACATTTATGACCTAATTTAACACATTTCTTATTACGGTTTCATTACTGTAGCACTGCAACATCTGAGCTGTAACTACAAGCTTACATTTTAACCATGTACGAGTGCAGAAGGTCTGCTTTTCCAGTCAGTGAACTTCTCTCCAGATTGCCTGCAAGAAACTCCAAAAATAGTTTTTTCTTGTCTTATGTCAAGTTGCACTTTGCTCCCACTCATATTGTGGTATGTTTTAGATATCTATTCCAGCCACCCTTTAATTCGGTCAAGTATTCAAAACGTATTTAAACTTGTATTAATCGTAGCTAGCCTTTTTATGTCCGCTGTGATTTGACTACGCTGGCGGGCACCTGTTATTTGTTTTACACGATTATTCAACCAAAATAGCGCAGACACACCTCAAACAAAAGCCGACTATTTTTTTAGCACCCCAAATATCCCAGTATTGTAAAAATATCTCCACACTTTTATATTGAGTTATGTAAAACTCATTTGACGACGGATTAGATTTTTTTCAAAGTGGAGTTTGGTTTAAGGGTTAAGCTAACTCTCCATCTAGCTAGCTAGGTAGATGTAGTTCAGTCTCACTCAGGCTCGAAGAAAAACACAGTTTCCATTATTCTGACAGGATTTATTTGAAGACCGACGCTGTTAATGATTTCTACTGATTAAGCTGACATACCTGGTATGATGCTTGTATAGGATATATGGGCATATATTTTCTACATTGATAGTTTGTTTATTGTGCTTTAGAGATTTTTCAGTTAGCCATAATATCACATTCCCTGTGTTCATAAGTGTGTGTTACAACTGGGAGGTCCCGTTATTTTCACCTGTGTAAGCAGGTCAGGTGTGACTCAGGTGTCTTGATAAAGGATTAAGATGTCTGCAGTCAGGTTTCAGTCCTTCTGTGTGTAAACAGTTATAACGCCACATTAACAAAGCCTGTAGTTTTTATGAAAAGTCTGCATGTAATGACCCCAGACTGTGCGTCTGTGTGTTTCAGGTGTACATGGCCTGTCAGTCCATGCTCATCGTCCTGGTTGGTTTTACACCGGAGTACCGCATCGAGCAGCAGCATCAGCAGCAGGACGGCGTCCCTGTAAGCCAGCACGTCACCTTTACAGAGAACGTCGACTCTATTGTGACTGAGGTGAGAGCGGCCGACTCCTGCAGGATGCTCATCCGGCTAAACCTGAGAGTCCACAGGTGAAACCTGCCTCCTGTCTCTGTGTTTCCTCAGTGGTTCCTCATCAAGCAGCAGGCCTACAAGGTCAGCCTCGCCGGGTCGCTCTTCTTCGCCGGGCTTCTAATCGGGAACGTCGTCTTTGGGCCTCTCTCGGACAAGATTGGCCGGAGACCCGTCTACCTGATAGGTGAGGTTGAGGCTGATGACAGTTTGCATTGTTCATTAATATGTCTGTGATGTTAGTGAGTGTTAATGTTTTGCTGTTTATAGCTTTGCTGTATTTGTCTCTAAACCTTGAAACTCTTTGTTTGCTGCTCTTGTTTTTCTGTCGTAGCCAGGCTGGCCACAGTTTTATGACTGATAATAAAATGAAATCTGAGCGTGGCTGCGTAAACTGCTCGCAGACCCTGCGATGGATTTTTGGGTTTCTTGGATTTTAGTTTTTCCTTCAGTCAGCTTCCTGTTGGAGGCTGGGCCCTGCACCACTTATAGACTTCTGAGGGTTTCTTTAATCGCCTGCCAGAATCCGAAGCATCTGCTTGAGATGTTGGAGATCTTCAGACGCACTTCAAAGATAAATAATCATGTAGTAAAAGAGAAGGTTATCAGTTTACACAGGCGTGCTTCTTTTCTCGCATGGCTGTAAACCAACAGGCAGCTCACAGGACGTTAAACTTTATTTATACATCTCCAGTTTACACTGTGCTGTGTTGTGTTGTTAGTTTCTACAGTGTGAGAGATGGTTTGTTGGATTTCTCTGTTTTCACCTTAAAGCACTCTGAGCCAACAGCTGTTGTGATGCTTTGTAAATTACATTGAATTGGAAAAACAGAGAACTGCAGCTGCCAGAAGTTTTTGTAACTAATTTGTCTCAAATGCATGGAGTCTTTAAGTTTTCATCATTAGGGGGCGTGGCCCCGTTGACTGTAGCTGCTAGCTGTGTGCTCGGCTTCACCTCGGCTAAGCAGAGTCCCTGAACTGGACGTGGACACACAAATGTTTTGAACGAGCTCACATGTTACTGAGCACGGCTGATTTAGATTTGGAAGGAAGGAACAGGAAGGTAAAGTCAGTCGTGTTATAAACTGGCACGTTTTGAAGAGAGTTTTAGTTATTTTCTTGTTTTTGTTTTGTTTTGTTTTGGGGTTGGTTTTTTTGGTTTTCCAGTGATTTTCCAAAAATCTGTCAAATTTAAATGTAATCTTTGATTGCACATCTGTTAACGACTAATCGACCACAGTTTCATCTGAAAATCATGAGATCATTAGACTTTGATCTTTATTTGCATGAATTTGGCTGCAGACTCAGTTCTCGGTGCCACAACAGGCCATAAATCCTTCATTAAACTGCTGTGGTCTCCTGCTCGTTGTGAATCTGTCTCAGTCTGATTGTCTCTCTGCTGCTGTTCACACGGTTCTGTTTTTCAAAATAAGATATGGAAGCGTTAAATCTGAATGTTTGCCAGACGATCTGCTCGCTGCCTCGAGTCAAACGAGTTCTTCTGTTTCTTCGGAGGCTTGTTGGACGTCTCTGCACGCGTGGCGTGGCGTGCAAAAACATGACCAAATATTAAAATCCTTTAAATTCCTCCTCATCTCTCATGTGTTTCTCCTTCTCCCTGACTAAATGTTGTCCCTCTCCTTCATCACCTCCACAGGCCTGTTCTTTGAGGTCGTCTTCGGCTACGTGACCGCCTTTGCTCCCAGCTATGAGGTCTTTGCTGCCTCTCGTTTCCTGGTGGGGCTGATGAACGGCGGCATTGGACTCGTTTGCTTCGTCCTCACGCAGGAGTACGTGGGCAAGTCCTACTGGGCCATGACGGGTAGGAAACCACCAGCCTGGTCACACTATTTACTTGGCAGGGCTTTAATTCTAGGTGTTAAAGATTAATAATCCCAATCCCTCGTCTTCCTTCTTTCAGGGACGCTGACCAGCATGACATTCGCCGTCGGCATCGCCCTGTTTGGCGCTCTGGGCTACTTAATCCAGCCGTGGAGGAGCTTGGCGACGGCGGCCAACTCGTCCGGCGTGCTCTTCTTCCTGCTGTCTGTGTGAGTACACACACCAGAGAGACGAGTCGCCCCACACAGCCATGAAAAACCAATAAAGTAAACTGTTGGATGTTTGGAAGCATTTCCCATCAGGGCGACATCCTAAACACACAGAGCTCGTGTTCTCCTGGGATTTAAACCAGGAAGGTTAACAGTTTAATGACACGCTCAGCTTTATAGTGTTAATCTGTAATCACCACAGAGAGAACAGGCATCCAGCTCTGCACAGAAAGGCTGCGAAAGGCTACAGCTCTGATCGTAGAGACTGATGGTCCAAACGGGTTCAGGCACACTGTCAGGGCGCCTCCCTTTGGAGGTTTTCCAGCTGCAGCCAATGGGAGGAGACCGTGGGTTAGACTGGGAGAGATTACATGCATCTTGCTTGGCCTGAGATGAGCTCAGGAGCTGGAAGTGTGATTTAGGATGAATGTAAGGACTGTGGATGGAAAGGCTTAAAGAAGCTGGTTTCATACAGAGGAGGGAGGGAGGCTCCGTGTTATAAGATACACTGGGAATCGTGCACAAAGTGTGGATCTTGTATTATTATGTTCGAGTTTTTGATCAGCACCAGATGTTTTTGCCCTTTCAGTCTTTAAATGTGTTTACATTAATGAATCTGTGTGAAATCAATGCTTTGGCTGTTTCTGATTATGACATTCACATGTTTCCGTGTGCACTTGCTGTGAACCAAACACACCCAGTGATGTCTTCCTGTCGTCCTCTGTGGTTGCAGCACTCTTCCAGAGTCTCCTCGTTGGCTGTACTCCCAGGGCCGGGCGGAGCGAGCTGAGGAGGTAAACATGATGAAGCATTCCTGAGCCGCTCTGTGAGCATCTCCTGGGAATTAGAAAAATGCACCTCTGCATGTTTGTGAGAATTGCAGATATTTAAAACTGAGAAGCTGACAAAGCGTGAACAGACCCTCCATCACTCTGTTCATTAGATGCTTTTAAATGTTTCAGTGAGTCGAGAAACCAGCTTCAGATTATGGCTTTAGCCTCAGTAAGGTCTCTGAAGGTTGGAGTCTGAAGCGCTCGTGATCAGATGTTTTCTCCTCCTACACTCGGAGGAGGTTTGGGCGAGGACGCTGATATCGTCTGACCTCAGTGGGGAAAACAAGCAGGAGGCAAAAGGAGTGAGAATGAGGGGTCTGCACAGGCCTGCACAGTGTTAGAAACAACGTTAATAATTTAAGGTCAATGATGACCCTGATGAAGGCCACAAGCTGAAAGTTATTAAGTTATTAAAGTTGTTCATCTTCCCTTAAGTGTTGCTGGATTTCCTGCTTTGTGAATCATTTCATCCTCTCCATGCACCTTGGAAGTAGGTGAAGTTGTGCCAGAAATGCAGTGTGAGAAACAGCAAACAGAGGAGCGCTGTTCTGTCGAGGGAGAAAAGTTAACTTTAAGTGTGAATGCATTTAATGCAGATAAACCTGCGAAGCTGCATTTGATAGAACTGCAGACTCCACGGTTTGATTCCTGACACTTTGCCTCTAAAGACTGGAGAGAAGCTAAAGTAAAGTCAGATTTATCGACTCGTTGGGTCTGCGCGTCCCGTTTCCTTTGCTCTCAGGAACACTGAGCATCACGTGGCTGATCCTGTGTTCTGGTTTGTAGGTCCTGCGTTTTATGGCGAGCAGGAACGGCAACGCCGTGAAGCACCTGATGCTGCAGCGCGTCGGCGTATCTACAGCTGGTAACCACAAAAGCCGAGGCTCCGGCGTCCTGCAGCTGATCATCCACCCTGTGCTCCGCCTGCGCACGATGGTGCTCATGTATGTGTGGTGAGTATAAGGAGAGATGTTGGAGGGTTTAACACTCGACTGACTTTACAGGAACTGCAGCTCGGAGCACTTTAATACCGCGCAGGTTTCTCCTGCTTTCATGTTCTATTTATTTATTCACTATAATTACATTTCAGTGTTTAGTTGTAGTTTTTTAAGTTGAGTGTCAGGAGCACGTTGGCTCTTTTGTTTCTGTGTAACTTCTGGAATTTAAACCCTGCACTTCCTGTTTTCTAAACCGGCGCTGCGACTGCATACGAGCGTTTGTGACGGCCGTCCTGAAATGAACTTTTGTAGTTCTGCTGTAAATTTGGATCTGAGTTTAAAAGTAAACTCTCAGAAACTGTTTCTGCTGCACATCAGCTGATCAGAGTTAGGGGAAATAAACTCGGGGTTAATTAAACTGAGTGAAGCACCACCCTGGGATCTGACCCGGACATGGTTTCATTCAATTTAATTCAATTTTATTTATACAGCACCAAATCACAACAACAGTCACCTCAAGGTGCTTTTCACTGTAAGGTGGACCCTACAATAATACATACAGAGGAAAACCCAACAATCATATGACCCCCTGTGAGCAAGCACTTTGGCGACAGTGGGAAGGAAAAACTCCCTTTTAA